>JAPYYM010000020.1:815077-833300 GCA_028534135.1 Potos flavus
AGGCGCCGGTCAGCGGGTGACGTGAGGGAACCAAGTCACTGGGTCGGCCCCACAGCGGGGGCCGGGAGGCGGCCGGGGCTCCGCACTCCAGGGGCTCGAGGCCGGAGAGGGGGCGCCTCGATCCTCGTCCAAGGCCCCAGGGTGGGGGCGTGCGGCGCCCGGATCCCCGCCGGGGCCCCGAAGACACGCGATCTTAGCCCAGACCCGGAGGCCTCCGGGCGTCCTCGACCCCCTCCCAGAGCCCAAGGGATGGAGCGCCCGGATCCCGGCCCCGGCCCGCGCCCCCGCCCTTACCGGTCGCGGGGGTCGATCCACGACGTCTGGCGCGTGTTGTGGTCGATGTAGAAGACGCGGCCGTCGTAGTCGCGCGCCTCCTCCCAGCCGGCGGGCAGCGGCAGCTCGGCGCTCTCTCCAGTTGCAGGAACCTGAGGCAGAGGTGGCGGACGTGGCAGTTGCGTGTAACGTCCCGCGGCTGTCTCCGCCACCGCCGACCGCCACTCAGCCAAAGCATGACCACACAATCCTCGCAGCCGTCCTTAACTCCACGATGAACCTCCTTCTCAGCCACTACTGACACCTGGAAAAGAGATACTGGTGCAGCAGTAAGGAACCACCCGCCTCACCTGCTGCATTTTTCGCTTGGCGCCTGCGCACGGACTACCGAATAGATGCCGTCCGACAATCGCTCCAAATAACAAACCCCAAACCTATGTCACAGACAGTTCCTCTGTCCCTTCCGTTCCTAAAGCAAGCACGGCCATCTTCACTCCTACTTCAGCCACGCCGGATATGGGCGGGAATGTGGTAAAAGGCCGCACCTTCTTCCTCTAGCCTCAACTCCTCCTACAATCTCCCTCGACTACTGTTAACTACTTCTGCCCGACTACAACTCCTCACGCTCTGCGTTCTGCTTTCACTGCTTTTCCTCCGCCTGTGCTCCGTCTTCCAATGTCGCGTACTTTCGTACTTCAAACTCCTCCACTACTTCTCTTACGCTCTCCATTCCAATTCCTACCCTTTCTACTCCTTAAACTGCTTACTACTGCTCTCTCTATACTGCATAGCATGAATACCAAAGTTGACCCCAAAAAGCAGTGTCTCTAGGCATACCTACGAGAAGAATCTGCACCACCTACATGTGTGTCACAATATAACCATATTTTGAGGCAAGCTCCTTAAAACAATAATAAATTTACGGGTGTTAATTCACTTATTGTCAGACACAAATTTTTTTATGAGATACCGAATCCACAAACTAAATTAAAAAAAAAAAAAAAGCAATATGAGTACAAGTCACATACAAAGAATGATGTTACTGTGTGCATAATCTCACATATTATTTTTATTTTGTTCTTTATTTTCTTTCTATTCCCTTAAAATATAAATTCCATAAATCAAGGATTATTAAGTCTCCTGAATGTAGAATTTGGTAGCATCAAGTGGAGACTCAAATATTTTTTTCAAATGAATGAATACATGAATTTTGAACTATTTTTATATATTACACTGGAAGTTTTGGTAGAAAGACCATTGTCTTAAAAACTGTAGGTAAGGGGCGCCTGGGTGGCTCACTGAGTTAAAACCTGTGCCTTCCACTCGGGTCGTGATCTCAGGGTCCTGGGACCAAGCCACCCATCAGGCTCTCTACTCAGCAGGGAGCCTGCTTCCCCCTCTCTCCCTGCCTGCCTCTCTGCCTACTTGTGATCTCTCTCTCTGTCAAATAAATAAATAAAATCTTTTTAAAAATTTTTGGACGTAATTATCTGAAATTATTTTCAATATGTATTCAAAATATTTGTATTTGCAAAACATCTTGTGTAATGTTGTGATCATGTATCAGAAACGATTTCTCTCCACCTATTACCAATGTACTTTCCCACATTTCCCAGCATGCAAGTAGAGTCAAGAGATTTGCTTATCCAATGAAATCTCAAAAGAGTGACATATAACCCCCTGGGACCAGAGCATTCAGGAGCAAGCATGAACTGTTCGTTTTCTTCTGGCACCTCCTTAATCGTAAAGATCACTGATTTCCGATGGTGCAGCTGTAACATGTTGCAGTATCCTTCCATCGGATCCTGAATGTCTGTGGGGTCCTGAAAGTCAAATCTACCTTGCTGAGTAAGGCACAACCTAGTCTGCCTTTATATAGAGTTGCATAGTTTCATCCACCCAGTAAATGTTCAATACTAATGTAAGTGGTTTCATGATCTTACATTGTATTTTGTTATTGCTACCAAAAAATTATGGAAACGCAAAGAGCAACTCAGATTTTTAATGCTAAGATTTAGCTGAAATCTTAAGACAATCTAATCAGTTACCCATGGAAACTTTACCAAGCTACACATATGTGTACATATAAAAATATATATGTACCAAGTTATTTATATTTAAATCATATATATAAAAGCATCTTAGCAATCCCTTCCTAGCAAACATGCTATACCAGAATAGCATAAAGGAACTTTTATATTGACCTGAATGCATGTTTTAGATCAGACATATATGAACTGAAGATTTTTTCCAAGCACCTCCCTTCTTATCACAAGTTGAGCTCCCAACTATGTGAATTTCAGTAGTTCAGTGAAGAGAATCTCACAGTCTCAGATAACCAGGAAAAAAAAGAAGATAATCTTGTCGGGCATCTTTCATTGCTAAACTTCTCCAGGATGACATTAGTTTTTGTTATTTTCTGAATAAATACAAATTACTGTGTAAATATATTATGATATAAACAGAATACATGTCATATTTTCATAGAAAGTATTGAATTTTTCAACTGAAAATTAAACTTATTTATTAGACTTTCCTACTTGATATTAAAAACTGAGACGTATATATCTTTATCATTCTTTTATATCATGTGAGAGTTATATTTAATTACAAAATGGATTCCACTTTTTTTAATTGAAGTACAGCAGACATATAATGTTCTATTTCAGGTGTACGACACAGAGATTTGACAATTATATACAAAATGCTTGCTGCAAATGTAGTTACCTAATCTGTCACAATGCAACGTTATTACAATATTGACTGTCTTCTCAATGCCGTACTTTTCATCCCTGTGACTTACTTATTTTGTAACTGGAGCTTTGCGTTTCTTAATCCCTTTAGTCTGTTTCGCCACACATGACTTTAGAGGAAAACTTTCTTCAGCTTTTACCAGTGAACATGATGTTAGCTGAAGGTTTGTCACATATAGCCACTATGATGGTCGGGTATGTTCCCTCTAAATTTGCTTTGTTCAAAGTTTTTATCAGAAACAAATGATGAATGTTGTCAAAGCTATTCTGCATCTATTGAGATAATTATGTACTTTATCCTTCATTTGTTAATGTGGTATATCACATTGATCGATTTGTGGATATTAAACCACCCTTGTATCCCTGGAATAAATCCCACTTACCATGATGCATTATTTTTTAAATGTATTGTTAAATTTGGTTTACTTACCACTTTATTGGGGGGGTTTGCATTTATTTTCATATTGGTCTGTAATTTTCCTTTTTTGCAGTGTCTTTGGTTTTGGTACCAGGGTAATACTGACCTCATAGAACAATTTTGGAAGTTTTCATTTCTCTTCTATTTTTTGGCATAGCATGAGAAGGGGAGGTTTGAGCTCTTCCTTGAATTTTTGGTATAATTTACTCATAAAGCCATTTGGCCCTACACAATGATTTGTTAGCTTTTAATTACCAAGCCAATTTTCTTACTACTGTTCAGAGTTTGTGTCTTCCTAATTTAGTTTTGGAAGGTTGAATGTTTCTAGAAATGCCTTCTTTTCTTCTAGCTTAACCAATTTGTTGCACATAATTTTTCACAGGATTCTCTTAACGTCCTTTACATTTCTGTGGTGCTGGTTTTGTCCCCTCTTCTTTCATTTCTGATTTTATTTATTTGAATAGTGTGTCTTTTCTTTTCTTTTTTTTTTTTTTTTTGATGAGTCTGCAGAAAAGTTTATCATTTTCGTTTATCTTTTCAAAAGCTCTTAGCCTCATTGATGTTTTCTATTGTCTTTCTTAGTCTCTATTTCATTTTTCCCCTTAATCTTTATTATCATTTCCTTCCTTTTATTACCTTTTGACTTGTGTATTCTTCTTTTTCTAATTCCTTTAGATGTCAGGTTAGGTTATTTGAGATTTTTCTTGCTTCTTGAGGTATACCTGATTGCTATAAGCTAACTTCTTAGAACAGCTTTTCTTGTGTTTCAAAGATTCTGAACCATTGTGTTTCCATTTTGTCTCCATGTACATTTTATTTCCTCTTTAACTTCTGTATTGAGCTATCAGTTGTTTAGCAGCATGTTGCTGTATTCCATTTTTTTCCCCTGTGATTGATTTTCAGTTTCATATCATCAGAAAAGATACTTGATGCTTTAATCTTCTTAAATGTATTGAGACTTGTTTGGGGCCTGACATATGATCTATTTTAGAAAATGTTCCATGTGCACTTAAAGAATGTGTGTTCTGCTGTTTTTGAGTGGAATGTTCTGTATGTATTTGTCAGATCCATCTGGTTCAATGTGTCATTCAAAGCCACAGTTTCCTTGTTGATTTTCTGTCCAGATGATCAATCCATTCATGTAAGTGGAGTGTTAACATCCCTAGCTATTATTGTTTTATACTTAATTTCTCCCTTTATGTCTATTGATATATTTATATATTTAGTTTATATATTTAGTTGCTCCTATGTTTGGGGTAAAGATATTTACAATTGCTATGTTCTCTTGTTGGAGTGATCCTTTATCATTATGTAGTGCCCTTTTATGTCTCTCGTTATACAGTCTAGCTTGTATATTGTTTGTGTTTTAAAGTCTAGTTTGTAAGTATTGCTACCCCTGCTTTTTTTCACTCTTATTTGTATGAAATGTTTTTTTCCATCCTTTCACTTTTGCTCTATATATATCTTTAGACCTGAAGAAAGTGACCATATAAATGCTGTATTTGTTTTTTTAATTTATTCCATCATCCCATTTCTTTTGATTGGAATATTTATGTCCTTTGTCTATAAGGTAATTATCGATAGGTATGTACTTGCTGAAATTGTGTTAATTAGTTTCTGTTTTTGTAGTTTTTCCATTTCTTTCTTCTTCTCTTTGTCTCTTTCCTTATGACTGATGACCATCATTAGATTGGATTCCTTTCTCTTAATTTCTTGTGTATCTATTATAGATTTTTGGTTTGTGGTTACCATTAGGTGCATATTTAATATCTTAAATATTTCAGTCTATATTAAGTTGATGGTTGCTTAAGTTCAAACACATTCTAAAGCACTACATTTTTATTCCTCCTCCATCTTTTATGTATACAACATCATATTTTGTAGTTTTTATATTTTGTGAATTCCTTAACTAATTTTTTTAGTTACTATTGATTTTACTACTTTTGTCTTTTAGCCTTTATATTGATTTATTACCTTTACAATTTTGTTGCTTTTACCAATGACGTTTTCCCTTTCATAACTTTCTTACCTCTAGTTATGCTCTTTTCTTTCCTACTTAATGAAGTCCCTTGAACACGTCTTGTCAGGCGGGTTTACAGGTAATGAACTGCTTTAATTTTTGTCTGGAAAACTCTTTATCTCTCCTTCAATTCTGAATGATGACTTTGTCAGAGGAGGATTCTTCCTGTGGGTTGTTTCCTTTTAACTGTATGAATACATCATGCCACTTTCTTCTGGCTTGCAAAGTTTCTTCTGAAAGTCAGCTGATAGCTTTAACGGGTTTCCTCTTCTATGTAACTAGTTGCTTTACTCTTGCTGCTTTTAAGATTCTCTCTTTATCTTTAGTTTTTGCCTTTAAAATTATTATGGGTTTTGTTGTGGACTTTCTTGGATTTATCTTCTTTAGTACTCTCTATGCCTCCTGGATCTGGATGTCCTCCAATTACAGACGTTCTCAGTTAGTACATCTCCAAATAAGTTTTTTGCCCTTTTTCTCTCTCATCTCTTTCTGAGACCTCTTTAATGCAAATATTAGTAAGCTTGATGTCCCATGGATCCCTTAACTTATTGTCTTTTTTTTTTCTTTTTGCTATTCAGCTTGTGTGCTTTCCAAAACCCCATCTTCCAGATCATTGATCTATTGTTCTGCATTAGCTAATCTGTTGTTGATTCCCTTTAATGTACTTTCATTTCAATTATGATATTTGTCAATTCTGACTGGTTCTTTTTTATATTTTCTATATCTTTTTTAATTTCTCAGTTTATCCACTCTTCCTCCAAGTTCAGTGAGCATCTTTTTAACCACTACTTTGAACTCTTTATTGCATAAGTTGAGTTTCTCTATTTCATGTAGTTCTTTTTCTGAAGTTTTGTCTTCTTCTCTTGACCAGAATATATTCCTCTCTCTCCTCATTTACGTCCTTCTCTGTGTCTGTTTCTAAAAATTACATGAAACATCTACTTCTCCCAGTTTTGAAGATGTGGTTGTGTCTATGGACATCTTCTGTGTATGCCTGGCAGTTTTGACTGGTTGGCTGGGGCTGGAGTAGGAGTTGGCTGTGGATCCCAGGGCACCTTATGCCAGGACTACCCTGGTGGCATGGCTGGAGCTGAAGCCAGCATTGGCCAGGTGGTCCTGGGGCACTCTCCACTGGTGCTACCCTGGCAGGATGGCTTGAGCTGAAGCAGAGGTGGGCCAGGGCACTCTGATGGGATGGCTGGAGCTGAAGCAGATGGAGGCCAGGGAATCCTGAGCTTTTCCCTACTCGGACTACCACAGCAAGATTGCTGGTGCTGGGAAGGGTGTGGGCCAGGACATTGAATGTTGGGAGCACTCAAGCAGTATCACTAGAGCTGAAGCAGGCATGGGCCAGGGTGTCAGGGGACCCTCCTCACTTGGGTGGCCCTGATGAGATGGTTGAAGCTGGTGCAGGTGTAAGCTGGGGCATGGCTGGAGCCATAGTGGGCATGGGTTGTGTGTGTCCTGGGGTACTTGTGCCTGGGTCATCTTGGCGGGTTGGGTGGAGCTATAGTAGGTGTAGGCTGGTAGTTTCCTGGTGTATGTCATTCCAGGGCAGCCTTGGTGGGATTGCTGGACCTGGGGAAGCCACATCCAGGTGGTTGTTTGGGGAGATGGCTGGAGCTATTGTGGGCTAACAGTCTGGGGCTTGCTGAGGTGGCCCAGAAGATGGACCTAGACCTGGACCTCACACCCATATGCACTATCATGGGTGGGGGAACATAGAAATGGTGTTCACCAATGTTCACCAGTACCTTTGACCATACTGAGTACTAGCAGATGCCCACCACCATTTGGCAGATAATCTTTGGTTAGTAAATGAGTTTCCTCCACTTCTAATCTCATTGCCCTTTAAGGAAGTTTTTTTGTGGTGTCCAGCGTGGGCAAAACTTGCACCAGCTCCTCAGTACTATCCCTCCACAGAAAGGTTTACAGCATTAGGTGTGGGAGTTCCCTTCTTTATCATGTCTCTGTCTCTTCTGCCATTCCTTATGGTCCTACCCTTCTTTCGGCAGAAGCTATTCAATTGGCTCTCAGTTCTTCTTCAGAAGGAATTGACCTAGATATAGGTATAGATTCAATGTGTCTGTGAAAAAGGGTGAGTTCAGGATCTTTCTGCATTGTAATTTTACACCCCTCTCTCCTTTGCTCCTTTTTATATAGTCAAGAGACACTACTCACACAAAACACCAAATGCAATTGTTTTTCTTCCTCTGTACTTAGTGGTCCTATGAAGCAATATTTTTTAGCCATTATGAGCTAAATTTTAGCTAAATATAGTTAAAAACTGGAACAAAACCTCAAGAACTTACAGCAACTAGTTCCTCTACTAGTTCACAGGGGGCCTTAGTTCACTGTAGAAAATGGTACCACTCCAAGGAGATGTATTATTATCAGATGCTGCTTCAACAGTCTATGCCAACAGCGGGACTTGGTAAGATGAGTACAGACTGTATTCCTCCTGTAGACTTTTTGTCTTTGTTTTTGTCTTTGTCAACTATCTTAATAATCCTTGGCAACCCTGTGAGTGGCAAGCTCTGCACTGGGTTTAAGGAGTTCAAAACCTGTCAAGACATAAGGTCCTGCCTTGCAACACTGATGTTACTAGAGGGCTTGTTTTAATAGAATTTCTGGAAATTTAAACAAAAGGGCTGTGGAGACAATAAGGACTCTTTTGGCATTTAGGAAGTACTGGCATTTAGGAAGTATTCACCTAGGACATTTGCACTGTGGTAATAAACTTCAATCATTTGGCCTCAGGACTCTACACTCTAAAGGATTGTTGGGGACCCCAAGGGATACTTGTTTCTGTTGGTTATATCTATTGATATTTACTGTATTAGAAAGGAAAAATAGGGTGATGTCAGCAAGATGGAGGGTAAGAAATCCAACTCTCATTTTCCCCCATAAATCAACAAAAATAGCTCTTAGAAAGTTTTCTATTATAATGAAGTAGCAACAGACACCCTGCAGAGCTTTTTTTTTTTTTTTTAATGAGAATAACTATCCAGAAAAGTATAGGAAGTATTTATCCTGCTCTCCTGCATCACCCTATTACCTAGTCCAGAACAATTTGATGTCAAGGGGAACTCCTTCAGAGGGATTTCACCCCATGGGATAAAGGAAAACAGGAAAATCCCAGATTTTGACAGCAAGGACCCCAGAAGCTTAACCAATGCTTAACCCAGCTGACAGAGCTGCTGGAGTCCCCACTGCTGCATCTGCCCACTCTCTGAGTCTTGAACTACTGATTCAGAGAGACCTGCCCCCAAGAGTCCCAGTTACCACTGTGGCCCACTCTCTGGGACTGGGACACATAGTGCCTTGTTATATACAGGACTGGAGTTGTATATGGGACTGGAAGGGCTTTGAGCCCTTTTCCCAGATTGCAAGTAATAGCTTTGACCCAACAATATCAAAGCAGAGCCATTGCTGTTCTGTATCCCACCCTGGGCCCCAGGTCACAGCTTTCACATGGCATTATTGATCTGAGTTGCCACTGATCTATGCCCTATGGTCACTGGTCATGGCATTACTCACCACTACTGGGACCACATTGCTGTTACCCTGCATTCCATATCTAGTATCCAAACACATGGCTTTAATAAGCCGTCACAGAGATATGCTGATGCTGTTCTGAAACATCCCCCTGAGACAGAGTTGGGATTTTGACTCACCATTCCCAGGCTGTATTGCAACTGTACCCTGCACCCTGTGCCCAACCCACCACCGCACCCTGTCATCTCAGGCCCATATTACAGCTGCATCTCTGCTCTGTAGCCACAGGAAATTCTAGAAGGTCAGGACTCAGTTGCACTAGAGATATGCATACTTCTACACCTCAGACACTACTGCCACTGCTGTAGCAGGCACCTATGCCCTCACTATCCAGGTATTATGGTAGTTACTGCAAGGTCCTAATTATACGCCTCTGGAGCTGCTATGGCTTTTGAGTGCAGTGCCAGATCTGGCCCCAAGAAGTTTCACCTTGGCTAAGACTTCACCTCAAAAAAGAACAGGAAGACTGTATCAGCTTTCATTTCTGAGGATCCCTATGACTCTATACAGCACAGCCACCTGCACAATCACTACACTGTTGGCCACAGAACACACTTACAGTCTCACGAGAATCAACCTGAGCTAGTGGAGCTCGATGGAGACTTCATCTCTGTGCCCTCTCAGGTATCAGACATACTATACCCCATGCAGTTGGTACCCACATTCAGGTGAAATCCTGCCCACCAGTCTGAAAAGACTGAAATAGGGGACTACTTCCTCAAATGTGCAGATATAAATGAAAGGCAATCAAAAAAATGAAAAAGCAAGTAAACATGATAACACCAAAGGAACACAATAATTTTCCACTAACTGATCCCAAGAAATAGGCTTCTGTATGTTATCCTGAAAAGAAATTCAAAAATAATTACTTAGAAGAAACACAGTTGGTTTTTATACAACTCATACAGAAAACTCTGAACTCAGAAAAACAGTCGTTACAAAGGGCACGATTTCATTCTTTTCATGGCTGAATAATATTCCATTCTATATATACACCACATCTTCTTTATCCATTCATCTATTGATGGACTTTTATGGATGGAACTATAGAGTATAATGCTAAGTGAAATAAATCAGACAATGATTTCATTCATATGTGGGATTTAAAAAACAAAACAGGTGAGCAAAGGCAAAAAAGAGAGAGAGAAACCAAGAAATTAACTCTTAATTCTAGAGAACAAGCTAATGGTTATGAGACAGGAGGTAAATGATAAATAGAGCTCTTGAGGGGAAATGAAAGGACACTAATTAGTGACATGAAAATATATAAGAGTATAAAATTCACTGGTAAAGGTAAATACTCTAACAATATAATGGTGCTTTGTAATCCTGTCATCTCTCATATCAGTTAAAAAGACAGAAGTTTGAAATAGCATATTAAAGTTAAAAATAAAATATTTTGTTAATGGATATAAAATATCTTTAAAAATGTAAATTGGGACAACAACAAAAAAATGTAGCAGTAGTCAAGTAAATGTGTGGAAATTCTTAAAATGCAAATTGTATGCCATTTCTCTTTGCAGGGGCACCTGGGTGGCTCAGTCAGTTAAGTGTCTGCCCTCACCTCAGGTCATGATCTCCAGGTCCTGAGATCGAGCCCCACATCAGACTCCCTGCTCAGGAGGAGCCTGCTTCTCCCTCTGCCTGTCACACCTTCTAGTTATGCTCACTCTCGCTCTCTCTCCCTTCTGTCAAATAAATAAATCTGAAAAAAATACCAATATCTCTTTGCAATTGAAGTTGTTATCATGTTAAAAGAGGCTATTATAATCATAAAATATTATAAAATCTTCATGGTAATAGCAAAGCAAAAATTTATAATAAATACACAAGTGGTAAAAATGAAAATAAAGCATACCACAACAGAAAAATCAACTCACAAAGAAATGGAGCAATAGCAGGGGGTAGGAATAAAGGGACTACAAAACAATGAAAAAATAGCAATACTAAGTCTATCAATAATTACTCTCTATATAAATTGTTTAAATTCTACAATTAAAACATAGAGTAGCTGAATAAATAACAATTTAAAATAGACCCAATTGTATGTTCCCTAGTGGAGTTTCATTTCATCATCAAATTCATACATAAACCCAAAGTGAAGAGATGGGGGAAAATATTTATGCAAGTGAAAACCAAAAGGGAACAGGAGTTGGTACACTTCTATCAGACAAAATAGATTTTAAGTCAAAAGATTTAACAAAAGACAAAAAAGTCATTATATAATGACAGTGTTCTCAGTGCATCAAAAAGGATTTTTGAATGTATATGCACTTAATACTCTATCACATAAATATCTGTTATAATTGTTAATAGCTTTGCAGGCAAAAAGGGAAAGCAATTCAGTAATAGTAGGGGGCCCCAATTCTCCACTTTGCACAAGAAATAGATCAGACAGAAAATCAATTTTAAAAAATTATGGACTTGAATTATACTTCAAACCAAAATGCTTAACAGGAACACCCAGAATATTCCATTCAATAGCAAAAGAAAACATACTTTTTCTCAAACAGATGTCACATTCTCCAGGATAGATCTATGTTAGGTCACAAAACAAGTCTGAACAAATTTAAGGAGACTGAAATCATATCAAGTATCTTTTCTGTAGTGTCTGGGTGGCACAGTCGGTTGACTATCTGCCTTCAGCTCAGGTCATGAACCCAGGGTCCTGGGATTGAGTCCCACATCGGCCTCCCTGCTCAGCAAGGAACATGCTTCTCCCTCTCCCTCTGCCTTTCTGCTTGTTCTCTCTCTCAAAAAATAAATAAAATCTTTTTATTTAAGTATCTTTTCTGACAGCTATGTTATGAAATAAGAAATCAACAATTGGAGAAAGCTGGAAATTCACAAGCAATATACATCTGAATAACCAATGAATCAAATAAATCAAAAGGAAAACAATAAATATTGTGAAACAAATGAAAAGGGAAAACAATATACCAAAACTTTTGGGATGCATAAAAGTAGTTCAAGGAGCGAATTATATAGTGATAAATGCCTATGCTAAGAAAATATCTCAGGGGAAAAAAAAAACCCACAACCAAATATCACACATCAAAGAAAAAAAAAAAAAAAAAGGAAGAACAAACTAAGTCTAAAGTCAGCAAAAGGAAGGAAATAATACAGATTATAACAAAAGTGGGGGGGAGGGGTTAAGATGCCGACACAGTAGGAGGTCCCTAGGCTCAGGATGTCCTGTAACCACACCTAGATAACTATCAATTCATTTTGAATACCTAACAAATCAACTTGAGGACAGGTAGAACAAACTCCACAACTAGAGGAAGAGCAGAAGCTACGCTGAAGAAGGCAGAAGTGTGGAGACTTGGTTTAGGAGAAGAACAGATTTTGGGTGGTGAGGGAGCCATGGTCACAGAGAAGGGTGAGAGAGGGAGAGGAGCATACAGGGGAACACACAAGAACACTTCCCCAAAGTCATTTTTGGGAAAATGAGAATGGCTGATCTTCATGAGTTTTTGCAACCAGCGGGTCTTGAAAACCGGAGTCTTAAATGTCAACAGGCTTTTTTGTGATAGAGACCTGAGAATGCAAAACTCCTGTAGAAAAGTCAAGCAAACAACTCTGGGGGGCAGATGGCATGATATGAGGAACAATTAGGGCACACAGGGTGGGGGGGGGTGCATTATTCCCTCCTCTAGGAGTTCATTCATGAGAGGTATTGTTTGTGGAGACAGCTCTCCAGAGACAAAAGAGCCAGTGGTGCCATTTCCCTTCCCTGTCCCTCAGCATAAATGTAGAGCCACCCGTGAAGAGCAGCTTTGCCCCAACTCTTGCTGCCTAGCTTGCTGTCTCCAGGTCACACACTCGTGCACTTCAGTGCAACTGCCCTTCTCCATCAAGCCTCACTCAGTCCGAGTGCAGTGAGACTCTCCCTTGGAGGACCTTCACACTGCATGTCCCTAGAGCCTGGAGTTTTGAAAGTCATGCCTGGTTGGGAGAGAGCCCAGAAGCACTTCACTGCTCCTGGAGACAAGTCAGGCAGAAAGTATGAAAGCAGAGACGTGGAGTTTGCCTGGGACACACATAGAGGAGACTGTTTGCTCTTCTTCAGGAGCTTCCCAGAGGGTGACAAGCACAGGGACCTCTCTTTCAGGCACAAAAGAGCTGGGAGATGCCATTTCCCTGTCCCACCCCTCAGTATAAACACAAAACTATGTTTGTCGCCACAGTGCCAACACAGGCTGCTTAACTTGCAGATCCCAGGTCCCACCCCTGCCATTCATGATCAACTTTGCCTCAGTCCCAGTGCAACGGGACGCCTTTCCCAGAAGACCAGCAGGAACCCATGCCCACAGCATATCTAGCTACCAGAAAACCCTGCAAGGTTTCTGTTCCAGTGGAGGTAGCATCAGGTCTCATTTCACAAACTTGCCACCCTGTGGCCAAGGACCAAACAGTGTACACTGCAGGCAAGGAGAGCCTCTGCAGACAACTGTCCTGAAGGATAGAGCAGTCACAACACAGCAGCAGAGTGCACGCAGCACACACCAGAGACACTCCCTGAAGGGATAAGCCCTGGACAATATGTGACGTCTTCTTCATATAGCCATTATTCTCAGGAGCAGGAAACATACCAGGCATTTCTAACATAGAGAAGAAGACAGAAACTTAGCAAAAATGCCAAGATTGATGAATTCACCCCATATTAAACTGCAAGATAAGGTTACAACCACATATCTATGGGAAACAGATATAAGTAAAATGTCTGATGGAGAATTTTAGGCAACAATTATGAGGACACATCCTGGGCTTGAGAAAAGAATGGAAGATTTCAGGGAAGCTCTTACCACAGAGATAAAAGAGCTAAAAAGCAATCAGTCAGAAATGGAAAATGAATAATTGAGACTGGAAACAGGCTGGATGGAATGATCGCAAGAGTGGAGGAAGTGGAGGAACCACAAGTGATATAAAAGGTAAGATAATGGAAAATAATGAAGCTGAACAAAAGAGAGAAAGAAGAATTATGAATCAGGAGAATAGACTTAGGGAACTCAGTGACTCCATCAAATATAATAGCATTCATATCCTAGGTGTCGCAGAAGAAGAAGACAGAAAAAGGGGTCAGATAATTTATGTGAGGAAATATACCTCACCACATCAGCCAAATCTGGAGAAGGAAACAGACATCCAGATCCAGGAGGCACAGAGAACTCCCATCAA
The DNA here is from genome assembly GCA_028534135.1 of Potos flavus. NCBI lineage: Eukaryota > Metazoa > Chordata > Mammalia > Carnivora > Procyonidae > Potos > Potos flavus. The sequence goes on from JAPYYM010000020.1 coordinate 829,281, forward strand.
AATCTATAAAAGCAGGTCAACACCAAGACACTGTAGTTAAATTTGCAAAATATAGCAATCAAAAAAAAAAAAAAAAATCCAAAAAGCAGCAGGGCAAAGTAGTCCTTAACTTACAAGGGAGGACTCATAAGCCCCGTGGAAGAACTTTCAACAGAAACTTCACAGGCTAGAAGGGATCAGCATGCTCAATGGGGAAAATCTGGAGCCAAGAATACTCCATGCAGCAAGGCTATCATTATGAATATCATTCTGAATCTGTTGTTCCCACAAAACCAAAAACCAAAGATGTTCATGTCCACTAAAAGAGCCTTGCAAGAAATATTAAGCGGGACTCTCTGAGTGAGAACACAGAAGGAACACAGAAAATCTCCAGAAACAAGGAAGAAACAAGCAACAAAAAGGCACTAAGTTCAGATCTATCAACAATCACTCTGAATGTTAAGTGGACTAAATGCTCCAATCTAAAGATAGAGGGTGTCAGAATGGATTAAATAAATAAATAAACAAACAAACAAATAAATAAATAAATAAGATCCATCTACATGCTGCTGCCTACAAGAGAGTCATTTTAGATCTAAGACAGCTGTAGACTGGAAGTGAGGCAATAGAAAAATATTTTTCATGCAAATGGATGTCTCAAGAAAGCTGGGGTAGCAATACTTGTATCAGATAAACTAGATTTGAAACCAACAGACTGTAACAAGAGATGAAGAAGGGCACTCTGCCATAATAAAGGGGTCTATCCGACAAGAAGTTCTGACAATTGTAAATATTTATGCTCCAAAATCAGAGGCACCCAAATATATAAAACAATTAATAAAAAACATGAAGAAATCCCTGGATAATAACACAAAAATAATAGGGGAATTTAACACTCCCCTTAAATATATCAATGGGCAAATCATCTAAGAAGAAATCAACAAGGAAATAAGGGCTTCATATGAGACACTGGACCCGATGGACTTAACACATCTATGAGGATTTCATCCTACAGCAGCAGAATACACATTCTTTTTGAGTGCATGTGGAACACTCTCCTGAAGAGATCACATAAAGGGTCACAAATCTGCCCTTACAAGTACAGAAACATTGACAATATGCATATTTTCAGACCACAACCCCATGAAAGTTAAAGTCAACCACAAGAAAATATTTGGAAAGACAAGATATACATAGCGGTTAAACAACAAGCTACTAAAGAATGAATGGATGAATCTGGAGATGAAAGAAGAAATTTAAAAATACATAGAAACAAATAAAAATGAAAACATAACTTCCAGAACCTATGGGATACAGCAAAAGCAGTCCTAAAATGGAAGCATAGACCACTATGGGTCAACCACAAGAAGCAAGAATAATCTGGAAAAAAAACAACCTAGACATATACCTAAAGGATCTAGAATAAGAACAACAAATGAAAGCTCAAGACAGCAAAACAAGGAATAATGAAGCTCACAGAAATAATGATAGACAAACAAACAAAGAGACCCTGTAGAATAGACTGATAAAACAGGAGCTCGTTCTTTGAAAAATTTTTAAAAATTGATAAACCTCAACCTGGACTTATCAAAAAGACAAAGGAACCAAATAAATAAAACCACAAATGGCAGAGGAAAAATCACAACCAACACCACGAAAATACAATCATACCAACAAATTGGATATCCTGGAAGAAATAGACAAATTTCTGGAAACATATAAACCACCAAAACTGAAACAGAAAGAAATAGGTAACTTGAACAGACCATTAAGCAGCAAGGAAATTGAATCCACAATGAAAAATCTCCTAGCAGGGGCACTTGGGTGGCTCAGTTGGTTAAACATCTGCCTTTGGCTCAGGTCATGATCACTGGGTCCTGGGATCCAGCCCTGTGTAGGGCTCCCTGCTCAGTGGGGAGTCTGCTTCTCTCTCTCTTCCTCTGCCACTTCCCTTCCTGTTTTTTCTCTCTCTTTCTCTTTTTCTCCCAAAAACAAGCAAACAAAAAAATTTAAAAAAAAAAAAAAAAAAAAAACCCCTAACAAACAAAAGTCCAGGGCCAGATGTCTTCCTAGAGGAAACCTACCAGATATTTAAAGCAGAGGTAAAACCTATTCTTCTGAAGTTGTTCCAAAAAATAAAAATGGAAGGAAAACATCCAAAGTCATTCTATGAGGCCATCATTGCCCTGATTCCAAAACGAGGCACAGACCCCACTAAAAAGGAGAATTACAGGCCAATATCACTGATGAACATGGATGCGAAAATTCTTCCTAGGATACTAACTAATCAGATCCAACAGTACATTATAAGGATGATTCACCATGACCAAGTGGAACTTATTTCTGGGCTGCAGGGGTGGCTTCAACATCTGCATGATACACCACATTAATAAAAGAAAGGATAAGAAACACAGGATCTTCTCAATAGATGCAGAAAAAGTGTTTGACAAAATACAGTATCCTTTCTTGATAAAAATCCTCAACAAGGAGGGATAGAGAGAACACACCTCAACATCATAAAGGCCAGATGAATGGCCCACAGCTAATATCATCCTCAATGGGGAAAAACTGAGAGCTATTCTTCTACGGTCATGAACCAGACAGAGATATCCATTCTCACCACTATTATTTACATACTCCTGGAAGTCCTAGTTGCAGCAATCACACAACAAATAAAAGGTATCCAGATGGGCAAGGAAGGAGTCGAATTTTCACTCTTTACAGATGATATCATACTGTATTTAGAAAACCGGAAAGATTCCACCAAAATTTGCTAGAACTCATATACACAAATTCAGAAGGGTTACAGGATATAAAAGTTAATGTACAGAAATCTCTTGCATTTCCATACACCAATAATGAACCAGCAAAAAGAGAAATCAAGGAATTTACAATTGCACTAAAACCCCTCAGATACCTTCGAATAAACCTAACCAAAGTAGTAAAAGATCTGTACTCTGAAAACTATAAAACACTTTTGAAAAGACGAGACAAATAAATGGAAAAACATTCCCGTGCTCATGGATTGGAAGAACAAATAGTGTTAAAATGTGTACACTACCCAAAGCAGTCTACACATTTAATGCATTCCCTATCAAAAATGTCAGCATTTTTCACAGAGATATAACAAACAATCCTAAAATTTGTAAGGAACCACAAAAAACCCTGAATAGCTGAAGAAGCAGTTTTCAAAGAGGAAAACCAAAGCCGGAGCAAGATGGCGGAGAAGTAGGAGGCGGAGATAGTGACTGATCCCAGAAGTTCAGCTAGATAGTTATCAAACCACTTTAAACAACTACAAACTTAGCAGGAGATAGAAGAGAAGAACAGCAACTCTAAGAACAGAGGATCGACCACTTTCTGGAAGGTAGGACTTGCAGAAAAGTGAATCCAAATCGACGGGAAGACAGACCACAGGGGGAGGGGCCGGCTCCCGGCAAGCCACGGAGCAGCAGAGCACAAAATCGGAACTTTTAGAAATCTGCTGCTCGGCCTGGAGGCTGCCAGAGCGCGGCGTCGGGGCCTCCAGACACAAAGAGCGGCGGGCGGGACAAGCGCTGTGTTCTCCGCCCGCGTTAACGCCGTTGGCTGGCGCCCTGTGCCCCGCGCGAGGGGGAGAGAACGGGGGGCGCCCTCCGCCCAGAGGCTGGAGAGAACGCGGCCGCTTGGGGCAGGAATCTGAGCACACCTGCGCGGACAGGGAGCCCGGACAGCAGTCGCGGCGTGGGCAGCCACCAGAAACCAGTTTCCTAGACCTCGCGGCTTTGGTCGCGCGAGGGTGCAGAGGCTACTGAGGGCCTCTCGGGGTCACTGGGACAGTGGCTGGGGTGCGCACCGCCTGTGGCGGGCTGCGGTGAGAACGGTGTTCGCAGAGGGGAGCAGACTGAGACTTCTCTGTGACGCGGAGGTCTGGGGACGGGCAGACTCCTTGCTCGGACTCTCTGAAAAGGTGAAAAAACTGCAAAAGAGCAAAAACCTCCAGAGAGCAGAAGCCTGAAAAACTGTTTTCCACAGAGCCCATCCCCTCGATTGGGGGGCAGG
>JAPYYM010000020.1:833800-847205 GCA_028534135.1 Potos flavus
CTCTGAGCAACAGACTGAGGGTTTTGTAGGGGTGGGGGGGTGCTCCTGGTGGTGGGTATTGAGGAGGGCACGTATTGCATGGAGCACTGGGTGTGGTACATGAACAATGAATCTTGTAACACTGAAAAAGTAAAAGTATTTGGGGAAAAAAAGATATATATGTAAATAAAATTAATAAAACTATACATTGATTATAAAAAATAAAGATACAATTTATTATTAAGAATACAATATATCACTAAGAACCTACATAAATTTAAAGGATATGGGTATTCTATGAACATTATAAATTTGACAGCTTAAATCAAAGAGCAGCAAATTTCCCTGAGAGCAGCAAATTTCTATTTCCCTAAATAGAGCTTACTGTCTGTGCTTCTACATGTACTAGAATATAACCACATATACTCATTAGAAATTGTCTATGGCTACTTTTGCACTGTAACAACAGGATTGAATAGCTGTAACCAAGACCTTGAAAGTAAAATCTTTGCTTGTAGATGATCCAGAGAAAAGTTTGCAGGCTTTTGGATTACAGTAAATAGACAAATTCCTTGAAAAAAACAAATAAGAAAATGAATTTAAGGAGAAATAGAATATCTGAACAGTCCTGTATCTATTAAAGAAAATGAGTTTGTAGTTTAAATCATCACTACAAAGACCTTAAGGTGCAATTTTTGTGGTGAAATTTCATCTAATATCTCAGAAACATTTAATATGAATTTTACAAAAAAATCTTTCAGAAAAGAAAGTGGAACATTCTCTAATAATTCATTCTATTATAGCATTATAACTCTGACAATAAAATTACAGCGAAAGACATTACAGGAAAAGAAATTATAGAGATTTAAAAACCCAACTTATAAAACTTAGCAGTGACCTGACCATTGTGATTAGAATTGAAAAAGAAAAAAAAAAAAAAAAAAGTAGTATTTACCCATATGTGAAGAAGAGATATCAGACAACCTGGAAACAAGAAACCATCACCCCTGAACCGTGTCCATATTCTTAAGTTATATGGTTATAGAAATAGTTTAAAATCAAGTTACATAGGAATATTCCATCATTCTAGGAAGCATGTATGGCTTCTGAACCTTGAAAAAACAACTGCAGTATCAAAGGAAACAGAATAAAAAGAACAGTAGCATAAGAAATGTGTTACCTTTGTGTTTTGTTTTTCAAATGGGGCTCGATTTCATGACCCTGAGATCAAGACCTGAGCTGAAATGAAGAATCAGACACTAACTGAGCCACCCAGGCACGTTGCCCCTTTGTTTATAATATATTCTAATTTGCAACACAAAATAAAGCTATGAACATGTCTTAAGTGTTCAAATCTGTTATGCAATGAAATTACGTACCTGCAAAAAGCTGTTACCTCACAGATAAACCCCTTTTGGATTTTTTTAATATATTTTTATAAAATATTTTTATATATATATTTTTTTAATAAAATAAAACGGATAGCAACTTCAAACATTCTTCGTATGTATGTTGGCTTCTAGGACAGTTGTGACTGTCCACAACGTGGAGGGTTGTGACAAGTCTGGAAGGAATTGACTGACTATATCAGTAACAAAAGATTTTATCTATTCGTAATAAAGGTACTATCAGCAATAACAAATGCAAGGCACAAGGCATAAGCAAGTTGTCCTATGACACTTCCTTTAAATGCGCTTTTCTCCCTCCCCCACCCGAGTGGAAGGTCTTGGGGGCAGGGACCTCTGCGGCCCTGGGCTCCACCGTGTCCCGGTGCCTGGGCACAAGGCAGGCAGTTGATCAATACTCGCGAAGGCAGTGGCGACAGGTGCCGCCGGACTCCGGGGCACAAGGCCCACTCCCTCGGAGTATGTGCTTAGAAACTCCGGGAAGCCGTCTTGCCCGGGTCCAGGGCGGTGTTTGCGGGTAACCTAGAGGGGGCCTCTGAGGTCGCGCGTGAGAGCCCCGGGAGGCGGTCAACTCACAGCTAGCGTAGGAGCGGCTGTCGTCCTCGCACATCTTGTGCAGCTGCTGGTACTCCTCCCGAGCCAGCTCGAACCGCTGCTGCTTAATCTGGTAGATCTCTTTCTTGGCATTGAGAGCCTCCTGGGCTACAATTAAATACTCCTTCAGCATCCGCTCCTGCTCTCGCCGCCACTGTTCTCTGGGATCCTCGATCTGGGTAAGCTCTGAAACGGAGAGGGTAAGAATGTAAGCGACTTCAGAGCAAAACCCTCGGGTTGACCAACAGTCATGCAGTCACGCGACTAGAAGACGCGAAGATTCATTCGTTGCCAGGACGCACATCGTGGAAGCATCTACGCGACGCAGCTTCCTCGGGTGCGGAATGAATGCCTTCTGGTCGCATAGGCACAGAATATTCCATGGATCATCAAGAACTGGTGATTCCTGACCCTAGACAGAATAATAACTGAGAACATTCCCTTCTCCCTATAATGTCCTTTCAAAAATATCTAGTATGTGTATCTAATCACACCAAAAATGCATGTTCACTGCGCTACTTTATTTACTTGTTTTTAAGTGCCTAACACAGAGCCAAATATGGGCCTTGAACTACAACCCTGAGATCAAAACCTAACCTGAGATCAAGAGTCAGATGCTTAAGCAACTGAAACACCCAGGCACCCCAATGTGCTATTTTTTAAAACACAATGTCCATGCTTCTTAACATGATACTAGGCTCCCCAAACAAATGTGCCAATCTCATTTCTATGTTCTGTACCTGTAGCTACCAATATGCCCCAAAATGACTGAAATTTCCAAAGCTCCCCAATATGCCAGGCTGGCTCATCTCTGCATTTCTTTATGCTGCCTCTATCTAGCAGGAACTCGTACTACCTTCAAAGATTCATTGAAAGGCACCTCTTTTTTAAAGCTTTTTTTGTCCCTCTGCCTGGAACTTCCTGACATTGAGTCAGCTCTGAGACCTGCTACAGCAGACCACCATTCTTCACACATTGGCCAGGTAACTGGAGACTGTTAGGAACCTCAAAGGGACTCACGAACTTTTGGGATCCCTTGTACCACTAACCGTTGGAAGGGTTCCAATTTTGATTTTTTAATTTTTACTTATTATAGAAGTATGGTTGACAAAAAATGTTCTATTAGTTTCAGGCATACAACATTGCGATTCACTGCTCAGTGCTCACCATGCTAAGTGTACTTACAATCTGCATCATACAATTTTATTACAATACTGTTGACTATATTCCTCATGCTATACTTTTTATCTCCATGACTTATATATCTTATAAGAGAAATTTATCCTTCTTAATCCCCCTCACTTATATCTCCCATCCCCCTACCTATCTCCCACCTGACAATCTCTTTTCTGAATTTAGCTGTTTTCTTTATTTTTCCACTTGCAAAATAATAATAATGATAATAATAATTGTGCATTTTCTGTGTTTCTTACAACACACATGTGAACAAAAATCACATGGTATTAGTCTTAGACTGGTTTATTTCACCTAGCATAATACACTCTACCATCATTCTTTTCACTGCAAATGACAAGGTTTACTCTTTATGTTCAGATAATATCCTGTTGTGTTTATGTGTATGTGTAGATATATATACATATTATATTGTCTTCATCTATTTATCACTCAGCAGGCACTAAACTTGTTTCCATGTTTTTGTTTTTATAAATAGTGCTGCAATGAACATTGAGGTGCATGTATTTTTTTATTTTTTTTACTGTTTTTGTTTCCTTGAGACAAATAACCAACAAATATAAAGATAGACCACAAGGTTTTAACTTTTTGAGGCATCGCCATATTGTTTTCCAGAGTGGCTGCTGCAATTTGCATTCCCACCAACAGTGCAAGAGGCCTCCCCTTTCTCCACATCTTTACAAATACCTGCTATTTCTTGTGTTGTTAATTTTAGCCATTCTGGAAGGTGTGAGGTGGTATCTCCTTGTGGTTTTGATTTGTATTTCCCCGATGACTGATGTTGAGCATCTTTGTATTTGTTTGTTGAAAATCTTTATGTCTTCTTGGGAAATATATTTATTCAGATCCTCTACCAATTTTAAATGAGATTCCACTGTTGAGTTGTATAAATTCTTCATTATTTTGGCTATTAGCCCCTCATGGGATATATTATTAGCAAAAAAACTCTCATTATGTTCCATTTTTTGCTTTCTTAGTGGTTTCCTTCACTGTGCAAAAGATTTTTTTATTTTGGTGTTACCCCTATAGTTCTTTTTGTGCCTTCTAACCCTTGCCTCAAGACATATATTGAAATGTTGCCAAAGGCAATGTCCAAGAGATTATTGCCTATGTTTTCTTCTAGTTTTATGGTTTCAGGTGTGACATTTAGGTCTTCATTAAATTTTGAATTTACTTTTGTGTATTAGTGTAAGAATACAGTCCAGTTTTATTCTTTTTCATGTAGTTGTTCAATTTTGCCACACTATTTATTGAAAAGAGTATTTCTTCCACATTGCATATTCTTGCATCTCTTGTCATAGATACATTGACCATATAGTTAAGAGTTCAAGACTCTACTCTGTTCCTATTGATCTATGTGTCTATATTTGTGCCAGTATCATACTTATTTTTATTACTAAATCTTGTACTATATCCTGAAATCTGCAATTTTAATAGCTCCAGTTTTGTTTTTCTTTCTAAAGACTGTTTTGGCTATTTGGATTCTCTTGTAGTTCCATGCAAATTTTAGAATTGTTTGTTCTAGTTTTGTGAAAATGCTGTTGATATTTTGATAGGGACAATTTTAAATCTATAGATTGTTTTTGGTGGTACGGGTATTTTAACCTTATTTCTCCTAATCAATGAGCATGATATATGTTTCCATTTGTGTTTTCTTCAATGTCTTCCATCAGTGTCTTCCAGTTTTCAGAGTATAGGCTTTAACCTCCTTGCTTAAATATTTTCTAGATGTATCATTCCCACTGCTGATATTGTAAATATAATTTTTTTCTTACTCTTTCCTCTACTTCATTTTTAGTGTATAGATACATGACAGATTTTCTGTACATTAATTTAATATCTACTTTATTGAATCTACTTATTTCTAATATGTTTTTGACGAAGTCTTTCAGGTTTTCTAAATAGACAATCATGTCATCTGCAGAGAGTGATCCTGTGATTTCTTCTTGGCCAACTTGGATGCCTTTGATTTCTTTTGGTGGTCAGATGGCAGAAGCTATGACTTCGGAGACTAGGCAGAACAAGAGTGGTGAGAGTGGACATCTCCCCATCGTGGTCCTGTCCTTTTCTTTAGGAGAAAAGCTCTCACTGGGCCCCACTGAGGAGGATATTAGCTATGGGTCTTTCATGTGTGGCCTTCAAGATGTTGAGGTGGGTGTCACTTACCCCTACGTGGTTGAGAGTTTCTATCCGGCATTTGCTCAAATGCTTTTTCTGCTCCTATTGAGAGGACCATATAGGGCTTCTCCTTCCTTTCAGGAATGGTTTGGATCCCATGGATAGATTTGTGGATGTTAAGCCATCCGTTCAGGCCAAGAATACATCTCATTGGTCATGGTGAATGATTTTCTAAGGTATTGTTGACTTCAATTTGCTAATATTTTGTTGAAAATTTTTGCATTTCTGTTCATTAAAACCTTTAGTTTTCTTTTTCTATAGTATCTTTGTCAGATTTTGGTGTCAGGGTAATAATGCTGGACCTACAGAATAAATTTGGAAGTTTTCCTTCTATTTTATGGACTAGTTTGAGAAGAATTGATAGACATTAACTTTTTAAATGTTTGCAGAACTCACTTGTGAAGACACCTGGTTCAGGACTCCTGTTCATTGGGAGATGATTTGGAGGTTTTTTGAAGGTTTTTTGGTTTTGTTTTGTTTAGATTGCTGATTGAATTTCCTTACTAGTAATTGCTGTGTTCATATTTTCTATTTTTTCCCGATTCAATTTTGGAAGATTTTATGTTTTTGGGAATTTATCCATTTATTCTAAATTACCCAATTTGTTGGTATATAATTTTTCATAGTCTTCTCTTAAAATCCTTTGAATTTCTTTGGTGGCAGTGTTACTTTTTTTTGTTGCTGATTTTATTTAGGTTCTCTTTTTTATTGATAAATCTAGCTAAAGTTTTATCAATTTTGTTCATCTTTTTAGTGAATGAGCTCTTTCATTGATCTTTTCTTCTTTTATTCTTTATTTCATTTAATTCTGCTCTAATATTTATCATTTCCTTTCTTGTACTAACTTTGGGCTATGTTTATTCTTCTTTTTCTAGCTCCTTTAGGTGTAGAATTACATGGAGATTGTTCTGAGGTTTGTCTGTTCCTGAGGTTTGTCTATATTGTGATAAAGTTCCCTTGTGGAACAGCTTTTGATTCATCCCCAAGGTTTGGAGTTCTCTCTCTATGTTCCTTAATTTCCTCTTCAATTTCTTTATTGATCCACAGGTTGTTTAATAGCATGTTAGTTATCCTCTACATTTGAATTTTTCCCCATATTCTTATAATTGGTTTCTAGTTTCTTAGGATTTCATCATAAAGGATTCTTGATGTGATTTCAGTGTTTTTAAACATATTGAGATTTGTTTCTTATGCTAACATCTGCTCTGTCTTGGAGACAGTCCCTTATGCACTTGAAAAGAATGTGTATTTTGCTGTTTTGGGGTAATATTCTATTCATCTGGTCAACATCTGGTCAAATGTGTCATTCCTTATTAATTTTTTGTCTGGTTAACTAACCACTGAAATAAATGGATGTTAAAGTCTGCTACTATTCTTGTATTACTGTCAATTTCTCCTTTTATGTCTGTTAATATTTGCTTTAAGCATATGGGTGTTCCCATGTTGGGTGCGTAGATATTTACAATTGTAAAGTACAATTTACTTCTTGGACTTTTATCATTATGTAGTGTCCTTCTTTGTCTCTTATTACAGTCTCTGTTTAAAAGTCAGGTTTGTTTGAAATAAATATTGCTGTTGCAACTTTTTTGGTTTTTGTTTTTTAACTTCCATTTACACAGAATATTTTCTTTCCCAGTCTTTCACTTTATGTCTGCATGGGTCTTTAGAACTAAAATGAGTTTCTTACATGAAGCATATAGATGATCTTGTTTATTTATTCAGTTACCCTATGTCTTTTGATTAGAGTATTTAGTCCATTTACATTTAAAGTAGTTATTAATAGAAAAGCACTTACAGCCATTTTGTTAATTGTCTTCTGGTTATTTTTGTAATTCTTCTCTGTTCCTTCTCCTCTCCCACTCTACTTGGTTTGATGGCTTTCTTTAGTGTTATATTTGGATCCCTTTCTTTTTATTTTTTGTGTATCTATTATAGATTTTTGATTTGTTACATATGAATAAGTGGGTTTGTATAATATTGATATTAATGTCAGTATCAGCCTATATTAAGTTGAAATTACTTGGGTTTGAATACATGCGAAAGCACTAAATTTTTACTCTCATAATTTAGCATATGATGTCCTATTTTACATTTTATTTTGTGGATCCCTTGACTTATTTTTGTAGATATAACTGATATTTTTACTTTTTTGTTTAATATCCAAACTGGCTTTATAAGTGACTTTTCTACTTTTACTATGTTTGCTTTTATTTGTGAATTTTTTTCCTTTAACTTTTTTTTCTACTTATGACCTTTTCTTTCCACTTAAAGAAGTCCCTTTGTCAATTCTTGTAATACTGGTTTAGTGGTCACGAACTCTTTAGTTTTTGTCAGGAAAACTCTATGTCTCCTTCTGTTCTGAATGATATCCTTGCTGGATAGAGTATTCTTGACTATAGGTTGTTCTCTTTCAGCCCTTTGACTGTATTGTGTTACTCCCATCTGGCTTGCAAACTTCTGCTGAAAAATACCCACTAACAGCCTTTTGGGGTTCCTCTAACAGGTAATTGTTTTATTTCCTTTTGCTGCTTTTAAAATTCTTTCTTAATCTTTAATCTTTGCCATTTTAATTATTATGTGTCCTGGCTTGTTGTTAAGAGCTCTCTGTGCCTCCTGGATCTGGATGTCTATTTTATACCCCAGATTAGGGAAGTTTCTAGCTAGTATTTCTTCAAATAAATTTTCAGCCCCCTTTTCTCACTCTTCTTCTTCCGGGATCCTTATCATGAGAATTTATGATGATTGATGATATCACAGATTTCCCTGAACCTATTCTCACTTCTTTTCTACTCTCTGCTCAGCTTGATTACTTTCTACCACCCTGTTTTCCAGCTCACTGACCCATTCTTCTTCATCCTCTAGTCTGCTGTTAATTCCCTCTGGTGTATTTCTAATTTCACTTATTCAGTTGTTCATCTCTGATTCCTTTTTTACATTTTCTTCATTTTAGTTCAAATTCTCACTGATGTCTCCACTCTTTTCTCAAGTTCAGTGAGTCTTTATGACTATTACTTTAAATATCTTATCAGGCATATCACTTATCTCTGTTGCATTTTGTTCTGTTCTTTAATCCGGAACATACTCCTCTGTCTCCTCATTTGGTCTGACCCTCTGTGTTTGTTTCTATGTGTTAGGAAGGTCAGCTACATCTCTTAGTCTTGGAAATAACTGCCAACAAAGTAATGTTGTCTTGAAGAACTTCTGTGTTGCCCTATAATACAATGCCACCTGATCAGCAGTGTGTCCCCCATGTGGGCTGTGTGTGCCCTCCTGTTGTGGCTGAACAAGACTGACTTGAACCTACCTGGTTGCAATGACCCACTTTACCTGCTGTGGTCCCACAGTGCAGTATTAAGAGGCTTGTCTCTCAAATTGCTACAGGCTCAGCATTGAACAGATATAGTATTCAGCCTTGCTGTCTGCAGTTAGCTTCTCTGCCTCGTCTGCAAGTATACCCAAGGGTGGGGCTTGCTCCCCGTGGAGCGAACTAAGAGGCCAGGCTGGTAGATGTATAGATGTGCAGGTGTGTAAGCTTAGCTACCCTTCTCCCCAGGGCAGGGGTCATTTTGGAGGGGTACTGATCCTAAAGGGTTAGGCAGCCTACACCTGCGAGGTGTAGCATGGCAGGAGCTTCTCTGAAGGGACACCTACTGAGAATATCAGGTTAAATGGGGCATGCCGAAGGAGAATCCTGGGGCAGAGCACACAGTGCTAGCAAGGTAGATGAAGAAAGTTAGAACTTGCTACTGCAAGCATCTGGCTAACCAGAACTGGGGACGGAAAGAAAAATGGCACCCACCAGCACTTCTGTTCCCAAAAAGTTTCCTGAAGATCCCAGCACATGTTTTAAAATAAGCCAACAAATCTCCTTCATGGGTGCCCCAGATCCAGTTTCCTATCAGCCTCCACCTCTCGCCATGCAAAGTCGCAATGATTTTTAAAGTTCTCAAAGTTAAATCCTGTGGTTTTCAAAGGTTTGGGTTGCCTCAGGTGCCTAGAGTATGGTCTGTTTCTCTCCCTTCTTCATGCTTGTGGTGTCCCTCCTATTAATGGTTAGTCTTAACTGGGGTTTGGTTCCCAAATGGGTCTCCACTCTCCTATTATTTTCAATGTGGCTTCCTCTGTACCATGAACTCATAGAGTGTGTATTCTGCCAGTCTTTGGGTCATTTTCAGAGTTGGTTGCGTACATGTAAGTTTTGCCTCTGTGTGTCTATGGGATAATGTAAACTACTCCCCTTCCAACTTCCCTGCGGAGTTCCAATTTTAATAGCTGCTGTCTCAGATTCTTTGCCTTAAAAAGGCTTAAGCTGTGTTAGCAAAAGATGGGCTCTCTGAAAGTCAGAGAGACAAGGCTGGTGTGACCCTGAAGCTGCTGACTTCAACACTATTTCCATCTCCCCTGTTCTGGGTCATTCCAGTTACATTCAAGGTAGTTAAAAGTAAGTCCTTGGTGGTTACTAGGATTTAAGATTCATAGCCATATCCAGAGTGCTGTAAGGAGCAGCTCTATGTGTAGGAGCTGCCTATCAGCAACTGGGAAGACAAGCCCAGATAACCAAATACCCTAAATACCCAGGACACACAAAGACATGAGGCACCAGGTCGGCTGGGGACATAGAGAGGGCCTCCCTCAACCATTCAACCAGAGCCTCACTAAACAACATTTGAGTGGTGGATTCAACTTAAACCCTTCTTGCTGCTTGGGTAAGTGGGTGGGTAAGCAGTTGGCACAGGGCAGATCTTATGCCAACTGCCCAATCCTTGGAATGAAGAAAGAGCTTCAAATCACTCATGTGGTAAGTACATCATGAGTCTTTGAGCCCTCCCAACCTCCCCCGCACTTAATAAATTGAAAGACAGAAAACACACTGAGAGGAAGCTATACTTCATGTCCCCAGGACTGAAAAATGACAAAAGGCAGAAACAGTAAGGGTAGCTAGAATGAAAATGAGAGCAAGTACAAAAGTGGGAATCTGAGAGAGAAGTGGACCCTCAGCTGGTATGAGACTGAGGAAAGCTGATGGAAGGGCAGCAAGCTAAGAGTGAGGCAAACAGAACAGATCTATGATGAAATGGAGCCTGGGAATCAGGGTGTGTCAACTGTGGCACCACTGCCATTTGAGGGGCAGCTCATTCTGTGGCAGGCTGTCCCGAACAGTGTACAAGGTTAAGCAGCATCCCTGGACCCTGCTCACTAGATGCCAGTGACTAGATATCTGCAACATTGTCAAGTGGTCCTGGGAAGCAAAATCAGCTTTGTTGAGAGCCAGTGCTCTAAACAGTTCTTCAAAGAAAATGGCATTGTCAAGGACCCACAGTATTATTTTAGCTGTAGTCCTTACAGTTTTCTCCCATTGTAAAGATCAAAAAGATTTGGTGTATTAAAGTTAAAATTAAATGTGTAAAACAAAGTGAAGTTAAGGTAATCACTTGGACATTCATTGTTTCAAGAAAGTTTTAAAAGTCCATTTTTCCAAAAATAATCTTTTCAGTGTAAAAGTCTCCCTTCTGAAATTCTCTGCAAATTGCCTGGGAAATGTATTCCTCATATTTGACATTAAAACCCTCATACTGGTGTGCCTGGGTGGCTCAGTGAGTTAAAGCCTCTGCCTTCGGCTCAGGTCATGATCTCAGGGTCCTGGGATCGAGCCCCGCATCAGGCTCTCTGCTCGGCATGGAGCCTGCTTCCTCCTCTCTCTCTACTTGCCTCTCTGCCTACTTGTGATCTCTCTTTATCAAATAAATAAATAAAATCTTTAAAAAATAAAAAATAATATATAAATAAATAAAACCCTAATACTTAAACATAATACATTTGCACTTTAGCAAGACAAAAGCAGGATATATCTAAACAATCGTGTTACTTTGGGAAGAATTCAGCTAATGAAAACTTTAATAGAATTAGTTTAATAGTACCATACATAAAAACTATTTAAAAAAAAGTTTCTGACGGGGCGCCCGGGTGGCTCAGTGGGTTAAAGCCTCTGCCTTCAGCTCGGGTCACGATCTCAGGGTCCTGGGATCGAGCCCCACATCGGGCTCTCTGCTCAGCAGGGAGCCTGCTTCCCCCTCTCTCTCTGCCCGCCTCTCTGCCTACTTGTGATCTCTCTCTCTGTGTCAAATAAATAAATAAAATCTTTAAAAAAAAAAAAGTGAGAGGAGGAGCAAGATGGCGGAGAAATAGGAGGCGGAGATAGTGACTGATCCCAGAAGTTCAGCTAGATAGTTATCAAACCACTCTAAACAACTACAACCTTAGCAGGAGATAGAAGAGAAGAAGAACAGCAACTCTAGGAACAGAAAATCGACCACTTTCCGGAAGGTAGGACGTGCGGAAAAGTGAATCCAAAGCAAAGGGAAGACAGACCGCAGGGGGAGGGGCCGGCTCCCGGCAAGCCGCAGAGCGGCGGAGCACAAAATCAGGACTTTTAGAAATCTGCTGCACGGCCTGGAGGCTGCCAGAGCGCGGCGTCGGGCCCTCCAGACACAAAGAGCAGCGAGCGGGACAAGCGGCCTTTTCTCCGCCCGCGTTAGCTCTGTTGGCTGGCGCCCTGTGCCCAGTACGAGGGGGAGAGAACCAGAGGCGCCCTCCGCCCAGAGGCTGGAGAGAACGCTGCCGCTTGGGGCAGGAATCTGAAGCGTACCCGGCGCGGACCGGGAGCCCGGACAGCAGTTGCGGTGCGGGCAGCCACCAGAAACCAGTTTCCTAGACAGCGCGGCTTTGATCGCGCAAGGGTGCAGAGGCTACTGAGGGCCTCTTGGGGACACTGGGACGGTGGCTGGGGTGCGCACCGCCTGTGGCAGGCTGCAGTGAGAGCGGTGCTTGCAGAGGGGAGCAGACGGAGGCTTCTCTGTGGCACGGAGGTCTGGGTACGGGCAGACCCCTTGCTTGGACTCTCTGAAAAGGCGAAAAAACTGCAAAAGAGCGAAAACGTCCAGAGAGCAGAAGCCTGACAAACTGTTTTCCACAGAGCCCAGCCCCTCGATTGGCGGGCAGGGTGACTCAACCCAAGCAAGATTGACTGGAAAACAACGCGACAGGCCCCTCCCCCAGAAGACAACCCAAAAACAAGAAGACAATAACCACAGGGCCCCCATAAAAATATAAAACCCCTACAGTAGGGGAAATCAATATATTAAGCTCCCAATAATACCCCAAAACCAGTATATTTCATAGATACAAGGTTTTTATTCTTCTTTCTTCTCTTTTTTTCTTTCTTTTTCACTCATTCTCATGTTTCCTGGGTTTTTTGTTTGTTTGTTTTTTTGTTTCTTTAATTTCTTTTTTTAAACTACTTAACATTACACCTAGAGGATTAATACAACATATAGAAGAGTTATAATCACCCTCCCATCTTATCTGTCTGTCAGTATTTCTATGTATCTACTTTTATTCCGGTATTATATAAACCTTATTCATGAGGTTCATTCTGACTAGGTTCTTTTATTTCTTGTCATATACTTTCGTCGGTCTTTATGTTTGTTCATGTTTGTCTATATACCTTATAAATCTTATTTTGGGGTCTACTCTGGCTGGGATCTCTTTTATTTTTTTAATCTCTCTTTTTTCTTTTTTTTTTTTTTTTTCTCTTTCACTGTCTCTCTTTTCTTATCTTCATTCTTTCTTTTTAGTGGTGTGACCACCAAGCCAGCACTACAGGAAATATTAAAGGGGGTTTTATAAAAGTAGAAAAAACCCATGAGGGATATACAACAGGAACTTAAAATCTATAGAAACAAGGACTTCAGAGTCAACATGATGTCAATAAAAACTTATCTTTCCATAATCACTCTCAATGTGAATGGCCTAAATGCTCCCATAAAACGACACAGGGTCTCAGACTGGATCAAACGACAGGAACCTTCCATATGCTGTCTACAAGAGACACATTTGGAACCTAAAGATACATTCAGACTGAAAGTGAAGGAATGGAAAAACATCTTTTATGCCAATGGGCCTTAAAAGAAAGCTGGGGTAGCGATTCTCATATCAGATAAATTAGACTTTAAGTTAAAGACTGTAGTCAGAGATACAGAAGGACACTACATCAT
>JAPYYM010000020.1:847705-873277 GCA_028534135.1 Potos flavus
GCTCGAGAAGAAGGCGTATTCTGTTGTTTTAGGGTGGAATGTTCTGTATATATCTATGAGGCCCATTTGGTCCAACGTATCATTCAAAGCTCTTGTTTCTTTATTGATTTTCTGTTTAGATGATCTGTCTGTTACTGAGAGTGGTGTGTTAAGATCTCCTACAATTAATGTATTCATATCAATATGACTCTTTATTTCGATTAACAGTTGACTTAAGTAGTTGGCTGCTCCTATATTGGGGGCATATATGTTTACAATTGTTAGGTCTTCTTGGAGGATAGACCGTTTAAGAATGATGTAGTGTCTTTCTGTATCTCTGACTACAGTCTTTAGCTTAAATCGAATTTATCTGATATGAGAATCGCTACCCCAGCTTTCTTTTGAGGCCCACTGGCATGAAAGATGTTTTTCCATCCCTTCACTTTCAGTCGGAATGTATCTTTAGGTTCCAAATGTGTCTCTTGTAGACAGCATATGGACGGTTCCTGTTGTTTGATCCAGTCTGAAACCCTGTGTCGTTTTATGGAAGCATTTAGGCCATTCACATTGAGAGTGATTATGGAGAGATAAGTTTTTATTGACATCATGTTGCCTCTGATATCCTTGTTTCTATAGATTTCAAGCTCCTGTTCTATATCCCTCATGGGTTTTTTCTACTTTTATAAAACCCCCTTTAATATTTCCTGTAGTGCTGGCTTGGTAGTCACACACTCTTTTCATCCTTGTCGGTCTTGGAAGCTCTTAATCTCTCCATCCATTTTGAATGTGAGCCTCGGTGGATAAAATATTCTTGGCTGCATGTTCTTCTCATTGAGTGCCCTAAATATGTCTTGCCAGCCCTTTCTGGCTTGCCAGGTTTCTGTGGACAGGTCTGATGTTATTCTGATCAGTCTTCCTCTGTATGTAAGGGATCTCTTCTCCCTAGCTGCCCTCAGGATCTCTTGTCTAAAACTATAATTTGCAAATTTTACAATTATGTGTCTAGCTGTTTTTCTTGATTCGTTGATCTTCGTGGGTGTCCTTTCTGCCTCTAGAACACGAACACTTGCTCCATTCCCCAGGGGGGGAAATTTTCATTCAGAATTTGGTCAGCTATATCTTCTAGTCTTCTGTCTTTCTCTACCCCTTCAGGGATTCCAATAATTCTGACATTGGTACTTTTCATGGCATCATTTATTTCCCTAAGTCTGTGCTCATGGTTCCTAAGCAGTTTGTTCCAACCCTCCTCCTGACCTTTTCTCTCAGCCATCTTATCCTCTAGATCGCTAACTCTGTCCTCTGTCTCCGTAACTCTAGCTGTTAGACTATTTAGATTAGATTGGATCTCACCGATAGCATTTGTGACCTCTGCCATACTGGTTCTCAGTTCTGTCCTTAGAGATTCTATGTTGTCGTTAATGTTTTTCTCCATCCTAGCCATTGCCTGGGTGATTGCTACCCTGAATTCCCTTTCTGACATACTGTTTATGTCCATGTCCAATAGTTCTGAGGGAGAGGGCGCAGTCTCTGGGTTTTTCCTCTGTTGGGTGTTCCTCCTCCTAGTCATTTTGATGAGAAGTGGATGAGAGGATGTATAGCTGAATATATCACCCAGTATCCAGGCACAGTGCACCCTGGAAGGTTTTGGAACAATTGTAATTCACCACCAAAAAGAAAGAATGAAGATAAGAAAAGAGAGATAGAGAAAGAGGAAAAAAAAGAGATCCCAGCCAGAATGGACCCCAAGATAAGATTTATAAAGTATATAAACAAACACCAACAAACATAAAGACCGACAAAAGTATATGACAAGAAATAAAAGAACCCAGTCAGAATGAACCTCAAGAATAAGGTTTATGTAATACCAGAACAAAAGTAGATACATAGAAACACTGACAGATGGATAAGATGGGAGGGTGATTATAACTCTTCCATATGTTGTATTAAGCCTCTAGGTGTAATGTTATATAGTTTAAAAAAAATAAAAAAAAAACCCAAGAAACATGAGAATGAGTGAAAAAAAAGAAGAAAAAAAATAGAAAAGAAAGAAAGAATGAAAAAAACAACCTTGTATCTATGAAATATACCGGTTTTGGAGTATTATTGGGAGCTTAATATATTGATTTCCCCTACTGTAGGGGTTTTATATTTTTATGGGGGCCCTGTGGTTATTGTCTTCTTCTTTTTGGGTTGTCTTCTGGGAGAGGGGCCTTTCGCGTTGTTTTCCAGTCAGTCTTGCTTGGGTTGAGTTGCCCTGCCCCCCAGTCGAGGGGCTGGGCTCTGTGGAAAACAGTTTGTCAGGCTTCTGCTCTCTGGAGGTTTTTGCTCTTTTGCAGTTTTTTCGCCTTTTCAGAGTCCAAGCAAGGAGTCTGCCCGTCCCCAGACCTCCGCGTCCCAGAGAAGCCCCCATCTGCTCCCCTCTGCAAGCACCGCTCTCACCGCAGCCCGCCACAGGCGGTGCGCACCCCCAGCCACCGTCCCAGTGTCCCTGAGAGGCCCTCAGTAGCCTCTGCACCCTTGCGCGATCAACGCCGCGCTGTCTAGGAAACTGTTTTCTGGTGGCTGCCTGAGCCGCTACTGCTGTCCGGGCTCCCGGTCCGCGCCAGCGTGCTCAGATTCCTGCCCCAAGCGGTTGCGTTCTCTCCAGCCTCTGGGCGGAAGGTGCCTCAGGTTTTCTCCCCCTCGCGCGGGTCACAGGGTGCGAGCCAACGGCGCTAACGGGGCGGAGAACCCACCACTCGTCCGCCCGCCGCTCTTTGTGTGGAGGCCCCGACGCCTTCTGGCAGCCTCCAAGCCATGCAGCAGATTTCTAAAAGTCCCAATTTTGTGCCCCGCTGCTCTGCAGCTTGCCAGGAGCTGGCCCCTCCCCCCATGGTCTCTCTTCCCGTCGCTTTGGATTCACTTTTCCACACGTCCTACCTTCCGGAAAGTGGTTGATTTTCTCTTCCTAGAGCTGCTGTTCTTCTTCCCTTCTATCTCCTCGTAAGTTTGTAGTTGTTTAGAGTGGTTTGATAACTATCTAGCTGAACTTTTGGGATCAGTCACTATCTCCGCCTCCTACTTTTCCACCATCTTGCATCTCCCCTCTTTTGTTTTCCAGGTTGCTTAACTTATTGGCATGTAGCTGTTGATAATTTCTGATTATTGTTTCTATATCCTTGGCGTTAGTCGTGATCTCTCCCCTTTCATTCACAATTTTATTAATCTCCATCCTCTCTCTTTTGTTTTGGATTCATTTGGCCAGTGGTTTATCTATTTTATCGATTCTTTCAAAGAACCAGCTTCTAGTTATGTTGATGTGTTCTACTGTATCTCTAGTTTCTAACTGATTGATCTCTGCTCTAATCTTGATTATTTCCCTCCTTGTGTGTGAGGTAGGCTTAATTGTTGCTGATTGTCCAGTTCTTTAAGGTGTAAAGATAGTGGCATATTTGGGATTTTTCAAATTTTTTGAGTGAGGCTTGAATGGCTATGTATTTCCCCTTTAGGACCGCCTTCGCCAAATCCCTTAGGTTTTGGACCGATATGTCTTCATTCTCATTGGTTTCCATGAATTGTTTAAGTTCTTTGATTTCCTGTTTGATAGAAACATTCTTGAGCAGGATGGTCTTTAGCTTCCATGTGTTTGTATTCCTTCCAATCTTTTTCTTGTGGTTGAGTTCCAGTTTCAAAGCATCGTGGTCTGAGAATATGTAGGGAATCATCTCAATCTTTTGGTATCGGTTGCGTCCTGATTTGTAACCCAGTATGTGGTCTATTCTGGAGAAAGTTCCATGTGCGCTCGAGAAGAAGGCGTATTCTGTTGTTTTAGGGTGGAATGTTCTGTATATATCTATGAGGTCCATTTGGTCCAATGCGTCATTCAAAGCTCTTGTTTCTTTATTGATTTTCTGCTTTGATGATTTGTTACTGAGAGTGGCATGTTAAGATCCCCTACAATTAACATATTCATATCAATATGACTCTTTATTTTGATTAGCAGTTGGCTTATGTAGTTGGCTGCTCCCATATTGGGGCCATCAATATTTACAATTGTTAGATCTTCTTGGTGGATAGACCCTTTAAGAATGATGTAGTGTCCTTCTGTATCTCTGACTACAGTCTTTAGCTTAAAATCTAATTTATCTGATAAGAGAATCACAACCCCAGCTTTCTTTTGAGGCCCATTGGCATGAAAAGTGGTTCTCCATCCCTTCACTTTCAGTCTGGATGTACCTTTAGGTTCTAAATGTTTCTCTTTTAGACAGTACATGGATGGGTCCTGTCATTTTATCCAGTCTGTGACCCTTTCCCGTTTTATGGGAGCATTTGGGCCGTTCATGTTGAGAGTGATTATTGAAATATAAGTCTTTATTTATTGACTGTGAAGTCCTTGTTTGTATAGATCGTCTCTGTAATTTTCAGTTCTATGTCACTCTTGGGTTCTCCCTCCCTCTCTCCTTCCCTCCCTCTCTCCCTCCCTTCCTTCCTCAAGATATTATTTATTTATTTATTTGAGATGCAGAGAGAGAGAGAGAAGGGGAGAGGGAGAAGCAGATTTCCTGCTGAGTAGGGAGCCAGATATGGGGCTCAATCCCAGGACCCTGAGATCATGACGTGAGCTGAAGGCAGATGCTTAACTGACTGAACCACCCAGGCACCTGTTCTTTTTTCTTTTATGGAACCCTCCTTAATATTTCTTGTAGTGCTGGTTTGGTGGTCACATACTCTTTTAATCCTTGTCAGTCTTGGAAGCTATCTCTCCACCCATTTTGAATGTGAGCCTTGCTGGAGAAAGTATTCTTGGCTGCATGTTCTTCTCATTGAGTACCCTGAATATGTCTTGCCAGCCCTTTCTGACTTGCCAGGTTTCTGTGGACAGGTCTGATGTTATTCTTGGGTCTTCCTCTGTATGTAAGGAATCTCTTCCCCCTAGCTGCCCTTTGGATCTCTTGTCTAAAATTACGATTTGTGAATTTCACAATTAAGTGTCTGGAGGTTTTTCTTGATTCGTTTATCTTGAGGGGTGTCCTTTCTGCCTCTAGGACATGAACACTTGTTCCATTCCCCAGATTGGGGACATTTTCATCCAGAATTTGTTCAGCTATATCTTTTAGTCTTCTCTCTTTCCTCAGCTCCTCAGTGATCCAAATAATTTGGACATTGGAACATTTCATGGCATCATTTATTTCATTATTTCCCTAATTCTGTTTTTATGGCCTCTAAGCTATTTGTTCCAGCCCTCCTCCAGATCCTTTTTCTCTATCAGCTTGTCCTCTAGATCACTAATTCTATCTTCTGCCTTGGTTACCCTAGCTGTTAGAGTATTTAGATTAGATTGGATCTCATTGATAGCATTTTTTAACTTTTGCCAGATCAGCTCTCATTTCTGCCCTTAAATATTCTATGTTGTTACTAATGTTTTCTACAACCTAGCCATTGCCTGGATAATTGTAACTCTGAATTCCCTTTCCGACATACTGTTTATGTCTGTATCCAATAGTTCTGAGGGAGAGGGCGCAGTCTCTGGGTTTTTTCTGTTGGGTGTTCCCCCTCCTAGTCATTTTGGTGAGAGGTGGTTGAGGGGATGTATAGCTGAATATATTAAACATGATCCAGGCAGGGTGCACCCTGGAATGTTTGGAGCAATCGGAATCCACCACCAAAAAGACATTAAAAAAGAAAAAGAGAGAGAAAGAGAAAAAGAGAAAAAAAGAGAAAACTCAGCCAAAATGAGCCCCAGAAGTAAGATTTATAAGGTACATAAACAAAAACAAACAAACAAAAAGACCGACAAAGCAAATGGAAAGAAAAAAAAGAACCCAGTCAAAATGAACCCCAAGAATAAGATTTATATAGTACAAAAACAAAAAGAAATACACAGAAACACCAACAGAAGAAAGGATGGGAAGGTGATTATAAACCCTCCATGTGGGCACAGAAGGTTATTTTGGTTGTTCCTGTGTGTATCTTGTTATCTTTGTTAAAGGACTCAACTTTCCAGAGATAACAGGTAAATTAAAACTGATTTACATATTGGGGTGGTATTGAATAGGGAAAAAAGATTACCTTGAAGGTTATATCTTTATATGTATTAAAAAGAAAAAGAAAAAGAAACAGGTATGTATGAAAAAAGTTCAAGTTAAAAGTTATGGAATATGTTGTATTAAACCTCTAGTTGTAATGGTAAGTAGGTTAAAAAAATTTTAAAGACCAAGAATTGTGAGAACTAATTAAAAAACAAAAAAACTGTGTCTATGAAATATACGGGTTTTAGGGCAATACCGGGAGCTTAATATATTGTTTTCCCCTGATGTTGGGGTTTTACAGTTTTAAGGGGAACCTGTGTTTATTGTCCTCTTGCTTTTGGCTTGTCTTCTGGAGGAGGGGCCTGCCTCATTGTTTTCCAGTCAGTCTTGCTTGGGTAGAGTCGTCCTGCTGGCTATCAAGGGGCTGGGCTCTGTTGAAACTGATTTTTCAGGGTTTTGCTCTTTGGAGGTTTTTGTTCTTTGGCAGCTTTTTGTGGCTTATCAGAGGGTCAGAGGGTCGCCCTGTACCCAGACCTCTGCCTCGAGAGAAGCTTCAATCTGCTCCCCTCTGGGTGGTCCAGAACACACAGATTCCCCCTCTGCCAACTCCATTGCACACCGCAGCCTCCACAGGCAGTGCATACCCCAGCCACCATTGCAGTGGTTCACCGAGGACCCCACTTTACTCTGCACCACTGTGCCACTAAAACCGCGAGTGATATTGGTCTGGGGAGCCTGCTTCCGGTGGCTGCCTTTGCCAGCATTCCTGTCTGGAGTCTAGGCCCACTCTGGGTGGGCTTAGACCCTGTGATCGCCCAGTTTGCAGAAGGCTGCTGGCTGAGGGACCCCAACTGGTGACCGCGCTGTGTGCTCTCAGGTTCTAGCTGGGTGCACTCAGACCCCACGGCTGCGCAGGTAACAGAAGGCTGTGGACCCAGAGACTTCCAGCCGGAGCTCACACCAGGCTCTCTTAAGTGTGGGCGACAGTGCGCCCTGTGTGAGTGGTGGTGCAAGCAGCGGAAAGCCTTAGGCTCATGGACCATGGACTGGACCCCCGAAGGTGTCTCTCTAACACGGGTAGTCGCTCTTGGTGGTGCCCTTCCTGGGAACGCGGGCTTAGGCCCGTGCCCATGACACCCACTTCCACTAGTTGCT
This sequence comes from Potos flavus, assembly GCA_028534135.1. Classification (NCBI taxonomy): domain Eukaryota; kingdom Metazoa; phylum Chordata; class Mammalia; order Carnivora; family Procyonidae; genus Potos; species Potos flavus. The sequence goes on from JAPYYM010000020.1 coordinate 854,848, forward strand.
CCTTAAGATCTTTTGCTCTTTTCGAGTGTTTTTAGCCAGACTTTAAGTTAATGCTGGTCCCCAACCACAGGGCACTTTCCTTTGGGATATCACTGTCCTTGGGTCGCTTCTCATGCCTCCCTCCCCCTTCTGTTTATCCTCCAATATCAGTTCGACTGTTCCCACTCCACTCTACCTCTCCACTGCTGTCTTCTGCCCCCATAGAGATCCAGAAGTGTGTAATTTTACCTCACAGGCTGATTTCATGGGTGTTCAGCGTGTTCTGGTAGATATTCAGCTCACTTTAGGGGTCTCTTTCTCTGGTGTCTCTTTCTCAATAGGGTGTCCTCTTTCTCTGCTATCTTGCCCCTCCTCTTTATTATTTCTTTTCTAAAACTAGTTTGGTTTTAATTTATTCCTTTTCTAACTTCCTAAAGTAGAAGTCCCTAAAGTTGGACAATTGAATTTGGAACTTTTTGTTTTCTCACGTAGAATTTAAGGATTACAGGGGCGCCTGGGTGGCTCAGTGGGTTAAAGCCTCTGCCTTCACCTCAGGTCATGATCTCAGGGTCCTGGGATCAAGCCCCGTATTGGGCTCTGTGCTCAGTGGGGAGACTACTTATCCCGCTCTGCCTGCCTCTCTGCCTACTTGTGATCTCTCTCTGTCAAATAAATAAATAAAATCTTAAAAAAAAAAAAGAATTTAAGGATTACATTTTCCCTTAAACACTTTTTAAATTACACAAATATTGCTATGCCAAATTTTCATCTTCCTTTTAATTTTTTCTATAGATTTTCTTTTTTGTTAAGTTTTATTTTTTCAGTGTTCCAAGATTCATTGTTTATGCCCCACTCTGTATATTTTCTAATTTCTTTCTTGATTTGTTTTGATCCAGGAGTTTTTTAGAAGTACATTGTTGGGACTTTTTAACATGTCTTGTTGCTTATTTCCAGTTTGATTCCTTTATGGTAAGAAAATACAGTATGTAAGAATTTGCTCTTTGAATATCTGTTGAGACAACATTTATAGCCAAGCACCTGACTCCTTTTGGTGCACTCATAAGACTCAAAGTCCATAGAATTTTGATGTGAGGTCACACATGTAACAGAAACATTGGCTTATAACTCGTTCTAAGCATTTAGTGATTGTAAACCTTTCAGAAAAGTTTAAATTGAAATTTCACCACATCATATTGTTATTTTTGTAGGTAATAAAAAAATGACCCAATGTGAACAATTTCATGTCATTCAACCTAAAAGTGTTTTTCCTTCCTATAGTTAAAGTTCATTGAAGAAGTGCCGAAATCTGTTTTTAAAAAATACTTTATTTGACAGCGAGAATGAGTGAGAGTGCACAAGCAGGGGCAGAGTTAGGGGCAGAGGGAGAGGGAGAAGGAGACCCCTCACTGAGCAGGGAGCCCAGTGCAGTGGTGGATCTCAGGGATCCCTGGGATGATGACCTGAGGTGAAAGCAGACATTTATCTGAATGAGTTATCCAGGTGCCCCTCAGATCCATCTTTTTAAAAATGGTGTTTAAGAAGACTATTTGAAATACTTAATGGTACATTTCTTGCTAAAGAAACCTGATGGTACATTTCTTGCTAGTGGTTTAAAAGAAAAACAACATCAAAGAAAACTTTGTATTATGTACTGGCTACTACTATAGTAGTCAGTCACTATTGATTATGCAAATATAGGACATTAGGACAGGTTGTCTGATTCCAGACTCATTTTGTATACTATGTTAGGAGGTGTTTGGCCTAGGATCTACTTAGACATGGAACAATGCTGACCTTGTAGGTGAAGCATATTTGGTAGTTATGTCATTTGGGATTGGCACATTCTACAAGTGAAGTTTTTGTATTTTCATGAAGCTTTCACTCCCTTGATAATTGTGCAAGGAACAAATTACTTTCTGTGCTCCATGGAATTTAATTAATGCCCAGTAAGAAGAAACACCAAAATTGCTGGCTTCGAGCTGGTTGATTCTTCACTATAGCTCTCTGATGACTGTGGTGTTGACTTGATATTATAACATATCCAGCAGATTCCATTTCCTGACCCATTTCTTGCATAGACAAAATATCTCCATCTACTTGTGTAGGTGGTCTTAAAGGCCCATTTGGGCCTGCCTATTGTTATGAAGGGCAGGAGATGCTAGTGGATCTTGCTGGGGCCAATTAGCTCACTAGGGAAGAACTAGGCATGGAACCTAGGAATTAATGCTGGTGATTTATCAGGTTGCAAGGTTTCTGACTAAGCTGTTTCAGTTTGCCTCTTAATCTGAGCTATCAATTAACTGAGCGGTTGATGAGGAAGATTCTAGTAGACACGATCAAATGAATTATTTTGGGTCACAGGATGAAGTTCAGTATAATAATTCTTTCAGCTTGAATTGTCTTGATCTAACTGATGTCTCTGACATACCATTTGTACTAGATCCTTGGAAGCTCCTGGTAGCAATGTTCTAGAAAAAGCAATAGGATGCAGAAGATAGGATACAGAATATTAGGTGTATGATGGGGAATGAAAGTTCTCGTTCAATGGATACACAGTTTTAGTTTTGCAAGAGGGAAAAAGTTCTGAAGATGGAGGGCAGTGAAGGTTACACAGCATGAATGAAGTTAGTATCACTGAGCTGTACACTTAAAACTGGTTAAATCAGTAAGTTTTATATTATGTATATTTTACCACAGTTTTAGAAAATGTTGATACCTGAATCCCACTCCAGGAGATTTTAATTTAATTGATCTTGGGTGTGCTTAGCTTTTTTGTTTTTTAAAGCTCTTTGGGTGATTCCCAGGAATGAGAGCCAATGGTCTAGTATGACTGCAAAGACTATTGGCAGGAATATAAATTTTGTCTTCTTGACTTGTAAGAGCTACATGGGTAGGTCGTACACCAAAAGTTTCTGGGTGAATGGAAAAGATTCTTGCCTTAGTTAAAGTGAGAAAGTGCTGGGGATCTACTCTGAATTTTTGTGTTAGGTGATGGTAGGAATGATATTTATCAACAACTATTCTGTTAGCATTTTTTTCTAAGGCTACAAGTCCATCTCTGTGACAATTTTCCTTTGCTTCTCTTTAAAAAATTACTCCCTTGATGACTAAAAGCATTCGTGATACTTCTTATATATATTTGAAATCTCTGCCCCTCTAGCTAGGCTTGCCTTATCCCTGTGCTATGGGTATTCACCCCCCCCCCCCAAAAGAGCTATGTAAACCTTAACAACGCCACATCTTTCGACCCATGCACTTTGTGGGGCTTTGGTTGTGACAGTGGCAGCAGCAGGTCACCTAATGGAAGACAGACAAGTAAACCTTGATGAAACTACACCACCTTCACCCTTCCACTTTAAGGATCTACCCTGACTGGCACCAGTTGAGCAGAACCAGTGTGTAAACCTTGTTAAAATTGTTGTCCCTACCTCCCAGCACTTTTAGGATATGCCTCTTTTGATACACCTTTAGCTGGACCCCATCCAAAGCAGTGTGCAAGTAGCCCCAAGAGGAACCAGAACCACTCCAAAATGACTCCTGTCCCAAAGAAAGGGTAAGATAACAATAAATACCAGACCAACTGTCCACAGCATTGTGCTGGGGGCAGATATCTGGTCTAACTGCAGGCCTATCCACCAACAATACTCCTTGGGGAACAACACAAGAAGAGTGCTTTGAAATTAGATGTTACTGCATCCCTGGCAAATTCCTGGTCTGAATCAACTCAAGCTAAAGGCAGACCTAAACTGGCCCATGAACAATACAGGGATCAAACCCTGCCCAAAATAGTCCAAGAGAGCCATTGCTGATGACTGCAGCGAAGGCAGATACAAGTCAGCCATAATAGTAAGAGGAACACAACACACAAAGCAGACTCTCTTGAAGCCCCCGGTTCTGGTGAATAGGCACATCACACTGCCGGGCACTACGGGACCTCTTCTTCATAAGGTGACCATTTTCAAGAGCAGGAGACATAGTTGATTTTCCTAAAACACCAAAATAGACCTAGAGAGTTAAATAAAATGAGACAGAGAAATATGTCCCAAATGAAAAAATAGCACGAAATCACAGCAAGCCACACAAGCAAAACAGGGATGAGCAATATGCCTGATAGAGAATTTAAAGTAAAGGTTATAAACATAATCACTGCACTTGAGAAAAGAGTGGGTTACATCAGGGAGACACTGAAAATTTTTAATTTTAATTAAAATTTAATTTATTTTTAATAATTATTAAAAATTATTAATTTAATAATTAAAATTTAATTTAAATTTAAAATTTAATTTAAATAAAATTTAATTTTATTAAAAATAAAAACTAGAGATGAAGAAAACAATAAATAAAACTAGCAATATCCTAGTGGGACTAAGTAGTCGACTAGAAGAAGCAGAAGAATGGATCAGAGACCTAGAGGACAGTAATGGAAGGTGATCAATCTGAGCAGGTGAGAGAAAAGAAATTATGCAAAATGAGAATAGACTTAGAGTATTCAGTAGTACCACCAACCATAATAACATTTTCATTTTAGAGATTCCAAAGAAGAAAGAGAAAAGGAGGCAGAAAATTTAATTAAAGAAATAATAGCTGAAAACATCCCAAATCTGGAGAAGGAAACAACTTCAGATCTAAGAGGCACAGAGATCCCGCTAACGAAATCAACCTGAGGAGGTCTACACTCTTTACACGTAGTAAATAAAATGGCAAAAAGTAGTGATAAAGAGAGAATTTTTAAAGCAAGTAGAGAAAAGACAACAACATACAAGGGAAACCAATAAAGCTATCACCTGAATTTTGCACACGAGAGGGGCATGGCATGATATATTCAAAGTGTTGAAAGGGAACAATCTACAACAGAGAATACTCCATCCAGCAGGGCTGTCATTCAAAATAGGAAAGATAAAGAGTTTCCTAGATAAACAAAAGTTAAAGGAATTCATCACCATGAAATCAGCTCTGTTAGAAATGGTAGGGGCTTCTTAGTGGTAAAGATAGACCATAAACAGGAGTAAGAAAATTAGAAAACTGAAAAGTCATAAAAATAAGTATATCTGTAAAAATCAGTGAAAGAACTCACAAAATAAAAAGATGTTGAGTATGATGCCATATCCCTAAAATATGGGGGAAGAGTGAAAAATGGGTTCAAACTGAAGTGATCATCAACTAAATATAGACTGTTACATGCAGAATGTATATATAAATCTATTGGTAACCATATGTCAAAAGCCAGTAATAGGTATGCAGGAATTAAAAATCAAGGAATCCAAGTATATTACCAGAAAATGTTAACTTATGAGAGAAGAGAACAAGACAGAATGGAACAGAGAAAACAAAAACAACCACAAAGCAAACAAAATGGCAATGAATACATTACTATCAATAATTACTTTGAATGTAAATGGACTAAATATTGCATTCAAAAGACATATGGTGTCAGAATGGATAAGAAAACAAAACCCACCTATATACTGCCTATAAGACACTCCTTTCAGACCTAAAGATGCACACAAATTGTACACACACACAGTGTCCTTACTATGCAAACAGATGTGAAGAAAAAGCTGGGGTACCAATACATCAGACAAAGAAGACTTTGAAACAAAGACTGTAAAAGAAACAAAGGAGAACACTGTGTAATCATAAAAGGGACAATACAACAAGAAGATTATAGAGATTGTAAATATGCACCCAACATGTGCGTAGCCAAATACATAAAACAGATAATAATAAACATAAAGAACATAATGGACAGTAATACAATAACATTAGGGAATCTTAACACCCCACTTGTATCAATGAGGAGATTATCTAAACAGAAAATCAAGAAGGAAACAGTGTCTTTGAATGACACATTGGACCAGATAGATTATACACATTCTTTAAAGTGCACATAGAACATTCTCCAGAAAAGACTATATATTAGTCCTCAAAACAAACACCCCAGAATTCAAGAGTCAAGTCATACCATCCATCTTTTCAGACCACAATGCTATGAAACTAGAAGTTACCCACAGGAAAAAATCTGGAAAGATCACAATTACTTAGAGGCTAAACAACATGCTATTAAACAGTGAGTAAGTTGACCAGGAAATTGAAGAAGAAATACAGAAATACATGGAGAAAGATGGAAATAAAGACATGACAGCCCAAAATCTTTGGGATGCAACAAATTGGTCATAAGATGGAAGTGTGTAGCAGTTCCAGCCTACATCATTAGCAAGAAGTCTCAAAGGAACACGCAAACCTAACCCTAAAGGAGATAGAAAAAGAAAAAAGATAGAAAAAGAAAAAGAACAAATGAAACCTAAATCCAGCAGAAATAAGGAAATATTGAGATTAGAGCAGAAATAAATGTTACAGAAATCACACACACACACACAAAATATAACAGATCAGTGAAACCAGGAATGGATTCTTTGAAAAGATCAACAGAATTGGTAAACCTTTAGCCAGACTCATCCAAAAAACAAAAAGAGTTAAATAAAATCACAGATGAAAGAAGTAAAAATAACAACAAACACAAGAGAAATACAGTGGGTTAAAAGAGAATATGATGAAAATCCGTATGCCAACAAATTGGGCAACTTGAAAGAAATGGATGCATTTCTAGAAACATACAAACTACTAGCAGTGAAACTGAATCGATAATTCAAAAAAATCCTTCCCAGCTGAATTCTACCAAACATTTACAGAAGAGTTAATATCTATCTTTCTCAAGTTATTCCAAAATACAGAAAAGAAAGAAAAGATTACAAATCCATTCTGAACTACAGGCCATTTTCTCTGATGGACAAACATCAAAAATCCCCCCAAAATATTAGCAAGCTACATTCACCAATACATTTAAAAAGTTTTTACCACAATCAATCAGGATTTATTCCTAGGATAAGAGTGTGTGAGGTTCAGTATTTGTGTATTACTCAGTGTAATCATCATGCCAATAAAATAAAGAATAAGAACCATATGATGTTTTCAATAGATGCAGAAAAAGCATATGACAAAGTACAACATCCATTCATAATAAGTGAGTTCGGAGGGAACATACCTCAAAATAATAAAGGCTGTCTATGGAAAACAACTAATATCTTACTGGGGAAAAACTGAGAGCTTTTTTCCTATGGTTGGGAAGGAGACAGGGATGTCCACTCTTACCACTGTTGTTCGGCATAGTACTGGAAGTCCTAGTCTCAGCAGTTAGACAAGCAAAAGGAATAAGGTACCTACACTGGTATGGAAGAAGTAAAACTTTCACTATTTGCAGATGACATGATTCTATATATAGAAAACCCTAAAGAACATCACTAAAAAACTACTGGAACTGATAAATGAATTCATAAGATTGCAGGATGCAAAATCAATGAGCAGATATCCATTGCATTTCTATTACTAATAATTAAGCAGCAGAAAGAAATTAATAGTCCTATTTACATTGGACCAAAAACTATAAGATATCTAGGAATAAACCTAACCAAAGAAGTGAAAGACCTGTACTCTGGAAACTTACAGAATATTTATGAAAGAAATTGAAGACACAAAGAAATCGAAAAACATTCCATACTAATGGATTTGAAGAACAAACATTGTTAAAATGCCTGAATTATTCAAAGCAATCTATAGATTTATTTTAATCCCTATGAGAATAACAACAGCATTTATCACAGAGTTAAAACAAGTAATTCTAAAAAAATTTTTTAAAAATTTTATTTGAGAGAGAGCAAGTGAGAGAGAGAGAGAGCAAGAGAGAGCATGAGTGGTGGAGGGGGAGAGGATAAAGGGAGACAGAGAAGCAGATTTCCCTGAGCAAGGAATGAGCATGGAACTTGATCCCAGAATCCCAAGATCATGAGCTGAGCTGAAGCCAGATGCTTAACTGATTGAGCTAGCTAGGTGCCCCCAAAGAATTCTAAAATTTATATGGAAACATAAAGACTCTAAATAGTCAAGGAGTCTTAAGAAAGAAGAAAAAACCTAGAGGTTTTCACAATTCTGGATTTCAAGCTATATTACAAAGTTATAGTTACCAAACAGTATGGTACTGGCACAAAAACAGACATACAGATCAATGAAAAGAATAGAGAGCTCAGAAATGAATCCACAGCTATATGGTCAGTTGATATTAGACAAAGCAGGAAAGAATATCTAATGGAAAAAGGATGGTCCTTTCAACAAATGGTATTGGGGATACTGGACCACTTTCTTACACCACAAAATAAACTCAAAATGGATTAAGGGCCTATGTTTGAGACAGGACACCATAAAAATACGAGAAGAAAGAACAGGCTATTTCTCTGATCTTTGATGTACCAGCCTCTTTGTAGATATCTTCTGAGGCAATGAAACCAAGAGCAAAAATAAACTGTTGTGACTACATCAAAATAAAAAGTCAACAAAACTAAGAGGTAACATAATGAATGGAAGAAGATATGCAAATGACATATCCAGCAAAGGATTAATATCCAAAATATATAAAGACCTTACATAACTCAACACCCATAGAACAAATAAATCCAACTTAAAAATGGGCAGAAGATATGAACAGATATGTCTCCAAAGAGGACATCCGGACACATATGGCCAACGGACATATGAAAAGATATTCAACTTCACTGATCATCAGGAAAATGCAAATCAAAACAATCAGATATCAACTCACACCTGTCAAAATGGCTAAAACCAATAACACAAACAGCCGATGTTGGCAAGGATGTTGGAGAAAGAGGAACTCTCGTACATTACTGATGGGAATGTAAACTCGTGCAGGCACTGTGGCAGACAGTATGGAGCTTCTTCCAAAAGTTTAAAATAATAGAAATATCTTACATTCCAGCAATTGCACTACCAGGTATTTACCCAATGGATATGAATGTAACGATCCAAAGGGGCACATGCACCCTGGTGTTCATTGCAACATTATTTAGAATAGGCAAATTCTGGATGTAGTTCAGGTGTTCATCAATAGTGAATGGATAAAGAAGTTTTGTAATACATAAATAAAATGTAATAATATTCAGCAATGGAAAAGAAAAAAATTTTTGCCATTTTTAACAATGTGGCTAGAACTAGAGGGTATTATGATAAGCAAAGTAAACCAGTCAGAGAAAGGCAAATACCATACGATTTCACTCATATGTGGAATTTAAGGAAAAAAAGAACAAATAAATAAAGTTGACAACCCAAAAAAACAGACTCTTAACTGTAGAACTACCAAGTTCATGAGAGGTGAGGATTGGGAAAGATGGGTGAAACAGGAATGGAGTACATTTACTGTGATGAGCACTTATTGAGTAATCTAGACAATTGTTGAATCACTATATTGAACATCTGAAACTAACGTAACTCTGTGGTAACTATGCTGGGGAGGGGCAAAGGAAGAAGCGCGCTTCCCGCTGAGCAGTGGGCCTGATGTGGGACTCCATCCCAGGACCCTGGGATCATGACCTGAGACGAAGGCAGACGCCTAACCAACTGAGCCACCCTGGTGCCCCCTTGTATAGATTTTGTACAAGTTTTGTTAGATATATTCCTAAGTATTTGTGGTATCATATAAATGATATTTTATTTTAATTTCAAATCCCACTTATTTATTAATAGCATATAGAGAAGCAGTTAATTCTTGTATGCTGACATGGTATCATGCAATCTTGTAACCACTTATTGGTTCTTTGATTTGTAGAGGCTTTCTTTTTTACTTTCTTTACTTTTTTAGGAGAGCATGTACACAGACAGGGGCAGAGGCAGAGGGAGAGGGAGAAGCAGGTACCTTGCTGAGCAAGGAGCTCGATGCAGGACTAAATCCCAGGACCCTGGGATCATGACCTGAGCCAAAGGCAGACGCTTAATTGACTAAGCCACCTAGGCGCCCTGTATGGGCTTTTCTTGTTTTATTAGTTGGTTCTTTCAGATTTTTTTAATAGTTAGAATCATGTCATCTGCCAACAAACTATCACCTGATAATCAACGATTAAGGAAATTTGAGTCTGTGAAACATCAATCCTTTCCTTGCCAGTGCTAATATAAGACATACATGTCTGAGAGTAAGGACTAATTATTTAATAAGATGGATCTGACTTCTTTTTGTCTAAATGCATTTATTTATTTTAAAGGACCTTTTGTAGAATAAAATATTTCTTTCTATTTATGTAGCCTTTTTAGGTTATTCAACAAATACTAAATACAATCCAGTTCTAATTAAAGCGGAAATAGCAAGTCATCGGGATAGGGTGAGTAAAATGAGTATTTATCACAACTAGAAGCACCATATGTTTTGTTTGTTTGTTTTTTTTGTTTTGTTTTGCTTGGTACAGTATACATTTTATTGATGATCCATGATAAGCTAGGGCTCCCAAGCCCCTCATTTTCTTAGTGGGTCTGGGATGGAAACTGTGGAGGTCAGAAGATTCTTCAATGCCTTGAGGGTTTTTCATGTGTATTTTTTTGTGTAACATCACTGAACATGGTTTATTTAATTCCTTTAATAGGAAGAAAAAGATTTTATATTAAAACCTTGGCTTATATAACGAAAAATTGCCTATATATATCTCAGGGTTATGGGGCAAGATTTACGTCATTTGAAAATATTTTTTGACATTAGGTCTTGATCTCAAAGGACTGCTTCGCTTTATTAGTAGGATGCCAACCTTGACCCTTGGCAGCCCTAGCATCTGCCAGTCTTCCCTGTTTGTTGTATTCCTAGGGAAATCCTTCCTGCAGTGGCATTTGACCAGGAGGTTCTGATGCTCCTTCCCAGTGACACTGGAATTTGCTATGTGGCACTGTATTTCATCCCTCAGCCCCCTATCTTGGTTGTATGGGAAGGGAGACAGTTGTTTTGCATTTGCAACAAAGCAAGGGAGACATTTTGGAAATGAGGCCTCCTCTTCTGGTGTCTCATTCCTGAAACTAGAATGTCTCACTGCAGTGGTTCTCAAAGGCCAGTGCACCTGTGAAACACGCCCAGGGAGTTGATGAAATGGTGAGCTGCCAGGCTCAGCCCCAGAATCTTGAGACGGGCCTGAAGTGGGTCTTGGAATCTGTTGAAGTAAGCACTAAGGGGATTGACTTTCCCTGGTGGAACAGTATGCTTTTAGCAACAGCGTTTCATGTGTGGGATCTAAGTAGTAAGTAGAGGGAAGATGAAAAAAGTGTGACATAGTTTGCTGATTGTAATGGGAAAATCACTGCCTTGAAAAAGAAAAAAAAAAAAAAAAGAAAGAAAAAGAAAGAAAAAAGAAAGAAAGAAAGAAAGAAAGAAAGAAAGAAAGAAAGAAAGAAAGAAAGAAAGAAAGAAAGAAAGAAAGAAAAAGAAAGAAAGAAAGAAAGAAAGAAAAAAAAGAAAACAGTTACCAGTCCTGCAGAGGCAGGAACCTCTCAGGGATGTGGGATTTTTGTATCTAAGCGAGACAGTTCTTCCAGGATGGCTGCTGTGTGTATGCCCAAGGATAGAAATTCATAGAAAGGGAAGATGATCCAGGAGGTTGTAAGCTAATCAGGAACGTAGAAGACAGTTCCAACAATAGACATTTTCACCACGGGTTTTGTTTTTGGGAAAAAGAATGTAATTTGTCTTTAGCTTTCCAGATTAAAACGAGAGTTGACCCAGATGAAGCAAGAGCTGCAGTACAAGGAGAAGGGGGTGGAGACCCTGCAAGAGTGAGTTGCCCGTGATTGCGGGAGGGGCGCTTTTCTGGTCCCTTCCTCTTGGGCTCACCTCTGTGGTGCTGGGCCTGTGTCCTCAAGGTCTGTGGGCCGTGCCTTTTCTGCTTTTATTTATGCTCCTTCTTTCCCAATGCTAAGCCTCAGAGTCTTTCTTTTCCTTTAAGATGCTCACTAGTTTAAATGGAAGGATTTGAGAAAAAAGATTCTTTTTTTTATATTTATGCTTATTGTCTATAGCATTATAATTTATGTAAATGTAAATAAAGCTGTATAATCATTATTACATAAAGTTTTTACATTACATTATTACATTAAGTTTTTTTAAATTAAAATTTAAAATGAAGTTCTCCATTCTCATAAGCCTTTTCTCAAGTGCTCAATAGCCACATGTGGTCAATTCAGCTTTTGTTCAACTCAGTATATTTGAGATATTCAGCTGTCCTCTGTTTGTTCTGGCTGCCCTGTGCACTGTAGGATATTTCACAGTATTTCTACCTTTCCCCACTAGATGCCAATTAGTGCCCCTCTGATGGTGACAACTGAAAATATGCACCCACAATGACATATCTCTTGAGCAGGCAGATTTCACCACAGTTGAGTACCCTGGTGCTAGTGGCCACTGAATTGAACAGCACAGATAATATAACATTTACATCATTACACAACATTCTATTAGGTGGTGTGGTCTATTGATCTTCTTCCTGTTTGAATCTTTATTCTCACTAAGAGTTTGGGAATGAATTCCTTATAGTTTGTGAGTTATACTAAGTCAGCAAATTTAATGGACATGTTATTTTACAAATGATAACCTTGTTCTTAAGAAAATTAATTGCTTATTAAATGCCATCATTCTCTATTTGGAGCATGTCTTCACTTTCTGAACTTGGGAACATACTTAACATTTTTGTACCGTCTTTTCTCCATTATTTTGGATAGTGACCATTCTGCTAGAATATTGTCTAGAATATTATGCATAGTCAGTCTTGAATTAATGGTAGTAATCCATGTGGTTACTATCCTTTTTTCTTTTTTTTTTTTAAGTATATGCATGTACAGTGTTATGTTAGTTTCCATACATTACTTAGTGCACATCATGGTAAGTGTGTCTTCATCACCTATTTCACCCATTCCTCATGCACGTCCCCTCTGGTAACCATCAGTGTGTTCTCTAGAGTTAGGAGTCTGTTCTTTTCTTTTCTTTTTGTTTCTTTGGCATGTTGCTTTTTTTTTTTTTTTTCAGTTCCTTTCTTTTGTAAATTCCACCTATGGGTGAAATCATATGGTATTTGTCTTTCTCTAACTAACTTATTTCGCTCACCATAATAATACCCTTTACCTCCATCCATGTCAATGCAAATAGCAAGATTTCATTCTTTTGATGGCTGAGTAATATTCCATTGTATAGGTACCACATCTTCTTTATCCATTCATCTGTTGATGGACATCTGGGCTCTTTCCATAGTGTGGCTCTTGTTGATAAGCTGCTATAAAAATCAGAGTGTGTGTAAAACTTTGAATCTGTATTTTTGTATCCTTTGGGTAAATACCTACAAGTACAATTGCTGTGTCTCTGTTTCCCTTGTCTCTGGAGATGTGTGGAGCAAGATGTTGCACAGCCCAGCTCAAAGCAGTGCTGCCTGCCTTCTCCTCTAGGATGATGCTGGATTCCTGTCTACCATGTAGGTCTTTCATCCATTTCGAGTGGATTTCTGTGTATGGGGGAAACGAGGGGTCCAGTGTCCTTCTGCATGTGGCTGTTGGGCCAGCATTCCCACCACCATTTGGAGAGGAGACTGTCTTTTGTCTGTTGCATATTCTCTCCTGCTATGTCCAAGATTCCTTGACCATTGAGTGAAGGGTCCATGTCTGAGTTCTCCCTTCTGTTCCTTTGCTCAGCGTGTGTGTCTTGGTGCCAGGACCATATTGTTGAGGACAACTGTGTCACACTGCCTGAGATCCCGAATTGGGATGCCTCTGGGTTCGGGGTTCTTTCTCCACTTTCCCTTGTTTCCTCAGGGGACTTGTCTAGGGCTCCCATCTTTGGAGAAACATTTGCTGCAGCTCTGTGGAAAATGCTGGTATGATTTTCATAGGGATTGCCTTATGTGCAGACATACATGGCTATGGGTCATGACTGTACCGAGGGAATGAGACACATCTTTGACCTCTTCCTCTAGGTTTATTCCTAGGTAACAATATATTTTATTTATTTATTTTTTTTAAAGATTTTATTTATTTATTTGACAGAGAGAGAGAGATCACAAGTAGGCAGAGAAGCAGGCAGAGAGAGATTGGGAAGCAGGCTCCCCGCTGAGCAGAGAGCCCAATGCGGGGCTCGATCCCAGGACCCTGAGATCATGACCTGAGCCGAAGGCAGAGGCTTTAACCCACTGAGCCACCCAGGCGCCCCAACAATATATTTTAAAATAACAATATTCTCTCTGAAATAGTAGGACTTCAAAATCATGTTCCTGGTATCTTTGAGACATTTTGAACAGTGGAATCTCTTTCATTTTCCTTTCCTGCAAAGGACATCTTCTGTGGAACCAGAATGTCTGAGACAGAGCAAAGGGAAGGTGCTTACTGAAACAGAGGCGAGGTCCCCAAGCCCTAGACAGTCTCTCCCTTTAGCTGCTCCTGCTCCTCATGCCAGAACATCCTTAGAACAGAATGGAAACAGCTGTTTTAGGCAAATCTGCATTCTCTTCGAGGTCTTAGAGCCACTTGGATAGAGCTAAGGCGAAAGTGCAGGTCCATGGCCTTGAAGTTGAACTGTCATTCTCCAAGATGCTCTGCAGTGTCTGCTGGTGGGATGAATTACGGGGCTGTTGATCCCTCTCCCTGAGGGGAGTGAGGGCCTGTTATCATCTCTGTGACAGCCATTCCCATTGTAGAACCTGGTGCCCTGACAGGGTGCCTTGACCTGGCCTCTTGATAGCCATTCTCATTGTAGAACCTGGTGTCTCAATCTGTGGGTTTACTGATGGCCACACTTAGGCTTTATTGCTACTGAAAGCCATAGGGAAGTCACAAGACTTAAGTATAAAGCTGGAACTGACATGGGTAGTGGCTCACATTATAGCCTTAACACTATCTGTGTGTGTCTGTACTTCTATGGCTATTTGATTAGCTTTCATTTTCAAGCAGTTGAAAAACTTTTGTTTTATGTACTGGAGTTTCATTTCTGTGTGTGGGTGTAAGTGTCAGATGATGATCTATTTGCAGTATTTTTCATTCCGGAGGAGCAGTAGACCTGGTTAGTAGAGGGGTAGTCATTGACTATTACAGAGAAATCAGATTTTGTTGGCTTTGGGTATTTTGGGTATTTTGGGTATTTTGGGTATTTGGGTATTTTGGGTATATTTGGGTATATTTGGGTATTTTGTTTGGCTTTGGGTATTTTGTCTGGAACTCTTAGAGACTTCATTAGATTAATGAAATTAAACTATAAAAATTAAATAAAATCAAATTACAGGTGTGTGTGTTTGTGTGTGTACATCTTTATCAGAGGATAGGGTAAATAAAAGGAGACATTATTATGTAAGTACGTTCAGATTGTTGCTTTAGAGACTCTGAGAGTCTGTACAGCAGTGCACATCGAAAACCACGTGTTCTTTTATTTTATTTTTATTTTTATGTTTTCCTACATCATATGTCTTTATGTTACACATTCCCTGGATGAATAGCCCTCTATAAGACATCTCACTCCAGTGTGATTTCTAGATTGGAGATGGAGCAGAATTCCATATTTATTTGTGGTATTGCTTTGTCCTTGTATAAAGAATAATTCCGTATCATAGAACTCTTTCTATTGTAAATTGTCTGGCTATTTAGAAGTGTGTTAACAGTATGGAGTTCAGTCTAATGATAACTGTTTTATAATGTGGACCAGATCAAAATTATTAGTGTAAGAAGAGGCTGTTCCAACCTAGTGGTTCTGGGACTTAGTTCGTAAGTTAGTAAATCTCCTAGTTGCACCTGCAGAGATTCTGTAGGCTTTGAATATCTCTCAGGTGTAAATATCAGGGATAGAATTAGATAGTTCTGGTGATTAGCTGGGTTTGGGTATCCCATTGGAAGATTAGCATCTTCATGAAGTCATGAAGGCTCTTAAGAGTTCAGAGACTTCTCCAGGTGACACAGTTAACTTGCATGACAGCTAGGACTAAGAGTTCTTTCTGGACTTCTGGTTCCATTCCTTTTGTGTCGTGCTGCTCAGCTACACAGGTGCTCTGTCTGCAGAACTGGCATGAGTTATATTGATTTTGTTGTGAGGTTGTGCTGGGTAAGAATGTAGAGGGTTGACCCCTCATAGATATTGCAGTTAACTTGTACAAGACTGTGAGGATCGATTGGATGGTAGTGAGGAAAAGATGCAGTCATTTTGATGGAAGTGGGTGTGATTTTGAGGGACCATGTAAAAGTTTTTAAAATGATTAAGGGCCAATATGCCTAGTGTTGTCATCCTCAGTATTGGCTCCCAATTTTCCATAGCCATAAGTGCTCATTCTGTGCCAGGGACTTTCTGACGACACAAAGGTGATGTAGTGTCAGAGCTTACCACCTCATTCATTTACATGAACCGTTGAATAAAATGGTTGATGTCAGGACAAGTGAAACAAGAAAAAATATGTCCATAGTACAAGTTTTAGTTCATGCTCACTTACTCTGGAACAATCGACAGTAAAAAAAAAACCCTGTATTTTAAATAAAAATGTAAAAGTAAAGCCTGCTTTTAGGAATGGTCAAAGTAACATGTGTTGCAGAAACATCATGGAAGAATATCGCATGGCTAGGCAATATTGGGATGTAAACCTGTCATTATTGAATGTGTGGGGACCCATGATGCACCTGCATCCACTCTATGGGAGAGGACTGAGGACTAGTTTTCATAAATACATCATTTGAGCTGGGGCAATCATAGCAATGCTATTGAACTCTTAGGCCTCATTCCAAGGGAGGGAATGTTTTCCTTGTTTGTCCTTCTTCTCTCATTTCAAGGTTTCTGATGGTTTAACTTTGGGGTTAGAGCGCCAGAGCTGGTGAGTGTCTTACTTTGTCTCCCCCAAGTACGCAGCTTCAGCGCTGTCCTGACAGAATAATCACCGCAGACATTACAGGCCCGGCGCGCTGCCAAGTAGGCCTTCTCCTGACATTTTCTACCTAAATGTGGAAAACGTTTAATGGAGATGTAAAGAGCTGAAGTAATTTGCCCAGGGTCCCGCTGTAATGCTCACTGGTACTCAGCAGCCTGCCGGGATGCTTTCGTGAGCAGAGAGGCAGGGAGTTTGGGTTGGCTGATGAGGATTAGATTCCCAGTTCACGGGGGTGGAAATGGTTTAGCATCAGGACGTGTATAATGGCAGATCTGGAATCTGAAAGGCCCACTCGTGGCTTTCCACGGAAGGAGTTCATGCCACTTCTGGACCAAAGTATTCCAACCCTCCTTGGCCCTGAGGGTTTCCAAGACTCAAGATCTAGGTTGGGTAGGCAACACGAAGGTCTTGCTGGACTGCCTGCTCTTTGAGGGCTTCCACCACCCAGACCAGGCCTTGTGTGTATAGGGGTGGACTGACTGGAAGGAGAGAGGGAAGGAAAAATGGAAGGAGGAGGAGAGAAGGAAGGAAAGATGGAAGGAAGGAGGGGTAGGTGGGAGGGAGAGAGACAGGTAAGAAAAGGAGAGGGAGGATGGGGCAAAGTAAACTAGTTTGAATAGATACCTGTGTGGATGAGTGGAAGTCAAAAAGAAAAATGAATGTATGAGTGTGCACAGACAGATATAAAAAAACAACTGAAAGAAAGGAGGAGCGAGTGATGGAGAAGGAACAAAGAAATGAAAAAGAATGTAAAAACTTGAAAAAAATACACACCATGTGTATATTTGGATTGAAGAAGACATGAAGCCAGATGATTGGGAGACACGTGATGAATAAGATGGTCACAGAACAAAGAAGTCTATCTATGTAGCCAAGTCTCAGTTCTTTTTATTGTCCCAAAAGGAAAAAACGCTTTTCCCTACTGTCTCTCTTTTCTACAAATCTTTTGCCATTATTTTTTAGCTTTTGCTGTTTTTCTTTGTTTGATGGAAATGTGACCTAGTGTGGAGTGACTCTTATTTTTCTTTGTTACAAGGATTGATCGTAAGATATCAAGTGCTTGTACCACTTACAAACTGGATGAGGCACAGGCTATAATAACTGAGCTCTGCACTATTAAGAAAGCCATTTCCATTGATGAAAAGGAGAGGAGGGGCCTGATGCAGGTAAGGGACCCAGCTGCTCATTTACATGCCTGTCTGTTTGTCTTTTATTAAGAAAAAGATAGACACATGTATTTTACACACGTTAAACCAACTTAATAGGTTTATCATACACGAATATATAATTGTGTATATTTTAAAAGATGTTACAGTAGATAACACATTCATGTTGTTTAGTAGCCAAAATAATTCAAAAGGTATATGGTATATGGTAAGTCATGCCTTATCCAATCCTTATCCCTCATAACTACTCTTTTTATTTTCTTGGGTATTTTTCTACTATTTATAAAGACACACACAAATAAGCTACTTAACTTATTTCATGCAAAAGCTAGTGCATTTACATATGCACTCTTTGATTTGTGTTATCTTACAATATCCTATACTTTTATGTAATAATAATGTCCTATACTTTTTCCTTTTTTTTTTCCCCCAAATACTTTTATTTTATTTTTTCAGTGTTATAAGGTTCATTGTTTATGTACCACACCCAGTGCTCCATGCAATACGTGCCCTCCTCAATACCCACCACCAGGCTCG
>JAPYYM010000020.1:873777-965505 GCA_028534135.1 Potos flavus
TACACAATGGAATACTATGCAGCCATCAAGAGAAATGAAATCTTGGCATTTGCAACGACATGGATGGAACTGGAGGGTATTATGCTAAGCGAAGTAAGTCAATCAGAGAAAGACAATTATCATATGATCTCTCTGATATAAAGAATTCGAGAGCCAGAGTGGGCGGTTGTGGGGGGTGGGAGAGGGAAATGAAACAAGAGGGGATCAGGAAGGAGACAATAAGAGACTCCTAAACTCATGAAACAAACCGAGGGTGGCTGGGGGGTAGGGGCGGGTAGGGATAGGGTGGCTGGATTATGGACATTGAGGAGGGTATGTGCTATGGTAAGTGCTGTGAAATGTGTAAATCTGAGGATCCACAGACATGTACCCTGGGGCAAATAATACATTATGCTTTAATTTTAAAAAAAAAAAAAAAAAAGAGTCACATGCTCTACTGAGTGAGCCAGCAAGGCACGTGGGTAAATGCTTACCTTAAGCCAATATCCACATGTACTGAAGTGTAGTCTGGAAAGAAAATAAAAGGAAAAAGAAAACTACCTCAATTTGCCTTTTAAGGCACAGAAGTAGGGATGCCTGCATGTCTCAGTTTGTTAAGCACCCAACTCTTGATTTCAGCTCAGATCATGATCTCAGGATCATAGGATCTAGTCCTGCATCTGGCTCCACGGTGAGTAGGGAGTCTGTTTCTGCTTGAGATTCTCTCTCTCCCTCTCCCTCTGCACCTCCCACCCCCTGCTCCCCTCTTGCATACTTGTTTTTGATCTCCAAAAACAAAACACATAGAAGTGATTTTCAGAGAATCAAGTGACTTGATACACAGAATAGTAATTCATATAATTTTTCCTCAAATCACTCGCATAGGTTAGATCTCATAGAATATAAACTGTTACATTAATATAGTGATATAATTCAATGAGTTGGTTTTTGCTTTTGTTGTTTGTACTTTGGTGTTCCATCCAAAAAAAAAATTTGCTAAGGCTGATGTCAAGCAGCTTATTCCCCATTTAAACTTCTACAAGTTTTATACTTTACGGTTTTGAGTACTTGATTCACTTAGAGTTAATTTTTGTGTGACGTAAGATAGGGGTCCAATTTCACTTTCTCCATGAGTATATACAGTTTTCCCAACACTATTTGTTGAAGAAATTATCCCTTCCTCATTGGATGTTCCTTCCTCTTTTATCAAACATTATGTTCACCGCAAATGTGGAAGTTTTAATTCTGAGCTCTCTGTTCTGTTCCACTGATTTAGGAGTTTATATTTAGGAGTTCCACTGTTTACATTACAATAGCTTTGTAATATAGCTTGAAATCAGGATGTATGATGCCTTTAATTTTGTTTTTTCTCGAGATTGCTTTGGCTAGGGATGCCTGGAAGGCTCAGTTGGTTAAGCAGCTGCCTTCGGCTCAGGTCATGATCCCAGGGTCCTGGGATCAAGTCCCACATTGGGCTCCTTGCTCGGCAGGGAGCCTGCTTCTCCCTCTGCCTCTGCCTGCCACTCTGCCTGCTTGTGCTCTCTCTGTCTCTGACAAATAATAAATAAAATCTTAAAAAAAAAAAAAAAAAGATTGCTTTGGCTACTCCGGGTCTTTCGGGGTTCCATACAAATTTTAGGATTGTTATTCTATTTCTTGAAAAATGCCATTGTAGTTTTAATGGCGATTGCACTGAATCTACAGATGGTTTGGGGGAGGAGTGGTAAGGATATTTTAACAATATTGTGTCTTTTTATCTATAAGCACAGGATATCTTTCTATTTATTTTTGTTTTCTACAACTTCTTTAATAAAAATCTGTTACTTTCCAGTACGTAGATCTCTCACTTCTTTCGTTGAATTTATCCCCAAGTATATATTTATCATTTTTTATGCCATGGTGAATGAATTATTTCATTTCTTTGTTTCTTATCCACTGTTTGCATATAGAGATGAACTGATTTGTTATGTTGACTCGTACGTAAAACTCTATTGAATTCTTTTATTAGCTCTAACAGTGTTTTGGTGGGTATTCTATATACAAAATATCAGCAGAGACAATTTGACTTATTCCTTTTCAGCTTGAATGCATTTTCTTTCTTTTTCTTGTCTAACAGTTCTGCCTAGGACTTCCAGTATGTTGAACAACACTGATTAGTGGACATCCATGTCTTATGCCTGACCTTAGGGAAAAAGCCCTCAGGCTTTCACTGATGAGTATGATTGCTGTGGGTTTTTCATATGTGGCCCTTATTATTGAGGCATGTTCCCACCATACCTACTTTGTTGAGAGTTTTTATCATGAAAGGGTGTTGAAATCTGGAAAGTGCTTTTTCTACAATTAATGAAATGATAAGTTTTTTTCATTCTATTAATATGGTTTATCATACTGATGATTTACCTACATTCAAACATCTTTGAATCTCTGAGATTAATCCCATTTAATCATGTTGTATGCTCCTTTTAATGTGCTACTGAATTTTATTTAACAGTAGTTTGGTGAGAATTTTTGGATCAAAGATATTGATCTGTAGTTTGCTTTTCTTGTAGAATCCTTCTGCGAATTTTGTATTAGAGTAATGCTAGCCTTGTAAAATGAATTTGTGTTTCCTCCTCTTCACAGTTTGAACAGTTTGAAAAGGACTGATTTTAATTCTTCTTTAAATGTTGGCAGAAATCAAAAGCTGTGGGAATTTGTAATGCCTGGATAGATAAGATTTAATAAGCACATGCCTCCCTGGGTGAGACTAATTGAAAAGCAAAGAAGCAGTATCCAGAAAACTGGGTCTCCTTTGCAGTTTTTGGACTGAAAACAGCTGAATCCTCCTTCCAGCTCAATGCATTCATCTGGGGAGTAAATGCTTAGGAGAAACATTTATCTTTGGTGGTCCCATACTCCATGTACTCCCTGCCTGCATGTGCGTCATGAGCACAGCTTGCTCTAATCACACAATACTCCCTATGTCACTGTTCTGATTATTAAGGCTTCTCACTCCTTTTCATGTTTCTTATTCCCTCGATATATTGATAACATTCACAATAAAAGTGGAGGCAGAGTTTGGCTTGGGACCTTTTGCCACTATAGCATCTGGTCACCTTGCCCTCTCCTTTCTCCTGCTTAAGTGTCTGAGGGCACCTGGGTGGCTCAGTGGGTTAAAGCCTCTGCCTTCGGCTCAGGTCATGATCTCAGAGTCCTGGGATCAAGTCTTGCATTGGGGTCTCTGGTCAGCGGGGAGCCTGCTTTCCCCTCTCTCTGCCTGCCTCTCTGCCTATTGTGATCACCTTCTCTCTGTCAAATAAATAAATAAATAATCTTAAAAAAAAAAAGTGTCTGGAGTACTCTTTTCATTCGACATCTCAGGGTTTGCTGACCAAAACCAACAGAAAGCTTTCTGATGTCAGGGCTACTCTTTCCTGGGATGTTTTGGTTACTGTTTCAGTCTCTTTATTTGTTATTGGTCTGTTCAGATTTTCTATTTCTTCATGATTCAAAGAATTTATTGATTTTTTTTACAGTGTCCAAATTTTTGGTTTATAATTGTTCATAGTAGTCCCTTTGTATGTTCACAGCAGCCTGTATTTCTGTAGTATCAGTTGTAAATATCTCATCTCTTATTTATTTGAGTCCTATCTCTTTTTCCTTCATTAGCATAGCAAAGGGTTTGTCAATTTTATTGTTTCAAAAACCCAACTCTTAGCTATTTGATCTCTTCCATTGTTTTTCTATTCTTTATTTCATTTATTTCTATGGAAAACTTAGTTATTGCCTTATTTCTTATAACTCTGAATTTAATTTGTTCTTATTTTTCTACTATTAAGTGTAAAGTTAGGTTGCTTGATATCTTTCTTTTTCCTTAATGTAGATATTTACTACTATAAACTTCCCTTTTAATGGTGCTTCTTTGCATCCCATAAATTTTGATAATTTTCTTTCCATTTTCACTTACCTCAAGATATACTTGGATTCAGCCTTCTGATCTTTGACCTACTGATTATTCAGGCATTTGTTGTTTAATTTAACATATTTGTTTGTTTTCTGGATTTGCACCTTTGATTAATTTATATTGCATACAGCTACATTTGGAAAAGATACTTGGGATGATTTTGATCTGAAAGGTCTGCACATTAAAAAAATTCAAGACTTTGTTGAAACAAATAGATGATACAAGCAAATGGAAGCACATTCCATGCTAATGGATTACAAGAGTCTATATTGTTAGGATGTCCATGGTACCCAAAGCTATCTATAGGTTAAATGCAAACATTACCAAAACCAACGGCATTTTTCACTGAACTAGGGAAAAAAAAAACAAAAACAACCCTAATACTCACATGGAGCCAAAAAAGACCAAGATGACCAAAATAATCATGAAAGAACAAAATTGGAGATAAAACACTTCCTGATTTTGAATTCTACTACAAAGCTATCATGGTAAAAACCGTTTGGCACTAGCATTAAAAAAAAAAAAAAAAAAAGACATATACCCCGATTGAATAGAACACAGAGTCCAGAAGTAAATCTCCACAGTCAACATAATGTTTCATCAGGGAGCCAGGAGCAACCAGTGGTAAAAGGATAGTTTCTCCAACAAATAGTGTTGGGAAAACTGTATAGTCAATGCAGAAATTGAAATTAGACTCCTATTGGACACCTCTCTCAAAAATGGATTGAACTTAAAATAGATCAAAGACTTATTTAAAATATCACTGAAAACTATAAAATCATAAAAGAAAACAGAAAGGAACAATCATAATTAATGTTGATAATGATTTTTTTTTAGCTATTTCACCATATGCACACTTTGTTGAAACACACACTACACACACACACTACTTCAAAAAGCCAAGTAGGACTACATCAAATATCAAAGCTTCCATAAAGCAAAAGAACCCATGAAAAAGAAAAGAAAAGGCAGTCTACAAAATGGGAGAACATTTTTGCAAACGATGTATCAGCTAGACTTGATATACAAAGTTTATGAAGAACACCCACAAGTCAAAGCAAAAGCCAAACATTCACATTTAAACATGGGCAAAGGAACTAAATAGATATTTTTTCAAAGAAGACATATTTTTCCAAATGGCCAACATATACACAAAAAGGTGCTCAACATCACTAACAGGTAAATACATTTCAAACCTACAATGACACATTACCTCACACCTGTTAGAATGGCTATCATTAAAAGATAAGAGATAGCAAATGATGGTGAAAATGTGGATAAAAGGGAATGCTTATGCACTGTTGGTGGGATTATAAACTGGTGCAGTCACTATGGACAACAGTATAAAATTCCTAAAAAAAAAAAAAAAAAAAAGGAAAAAGAAACTCTGTATGATCCAGTAAATCCACTGCTGGGTATCCTTCCAATGAAATGAGAACAAATTATCAAAGAGATATATGCACTCCAATATATGCAGTATTATTCATAACAGTCAAGATATGGAAACAACCTAATTGTCTATCAATGAATGAATGGATAAAGATTTGTTACTTATATACAAGGGAATACTATTCAGCTATAAGAAAAAAGGAAATTCTGACATTTGCACCATGTTTGTATCTTGAAGACATTTGCTAAGTGAAATAAGTCAGAAAAAGAAATACTGTATGTTGTTTCTTGTGTGTGGAATCTAAAAAACCAAACTCCTAAAACCAGGGATTTAAATTATGGTTATAGGGGCTATGATGAAAGGGAAAGGGAAAGATGTTAATATTTAATAGCAATTAGTAGATGCATAAGCCTACAGACTTCACACAGAGCCCAGTAATCATAGACAACAAAATTGTACGATTAAACATTAAGCTTTCTGAGCGACTAGCTCTTACTCATCCCTATACTAGAATAAATGATATTACATTATATTATAGAGCTAAAGCTGATGCTACAATGACAATCATATTGCAAAGGAAATATATCCAATCAACATGCTATATACTTTAAAATACAATGTTGAACATCTTATGCAGCTCATTAAAAAAAAAAAAAATTGCTGTTCGAGAGGACCCAGTGGGGACCTGTGCTCATGGACTTGGGGGTCAACCACCACCACCACTGGGGCCCAGGCCTGCCCAGACTGGGATCGCTCAGGGTTTTGGAAACACAAAGGACAAAGACAAGTGGGGAGGCATGGTCCAATGCTGAGAGGATCACTAGGGGGACACAGTACCTATGGGAGACTGTGGTTTTCAGCAGTGCTTACAGAAGGGAAGACTGTCTGTTTTGGAAGAGTCAGAGAGGAGCATACTGTGGATTCTCTCCTCTGGGGCAGAAGTCTGGAGGCAGACATTTTCCTTAGCTCTGACCCTCCTGAAAGGTATGAAAAGCTGCCAGAGAACAAAAGCCCAAAATACCGGTTTCCACAAAGCCCAGCCACTTGATAGGGGGCAGGGTAACTCTGCCCAAGTAGAATTGACTCAAATACAATGTGACAGGACCCTCCAGAAGACAAGCTAGAAGAACAAGAGGATGCACTGGGTGTGGTGTATGAACAATGAATCTTGGAACACTGAAAAAATAAAATTAAATTAAAAAAAAAAAAAGAACAAGAGGTTGACAACCCAAGAATCCCCATAAAACTGTAAAACCCCAACACCAGAGGAAAATAGTTTTTTTTTAATTAATTAATTTATTTATTTGAGAGAGAGAGAAAGTGAGAGAGAGCATGAGATGAGAGAAGGTCAGAGGGAGAAGCAGACTCCCCACGGAGCTGGGAGCCCAATGTGGGACTTGATCCCGGAACTCCAGGATCATGACCTGAGCCAAAGGCAGTTGCTTAACAAAGTGAGCCACCCAGGTGCCCGGGAAAATAGTTTATAAAGCCCCTGGTGTTGCCTCACAGCCTGTATATTTTTTAGATTCAACTTTTCTTTCTTTTTTTCTTTTTTTAAATTCTTTCTCATGTTTCTTCTGGCTCTTTTTTACCTAGTTATCATTTTAACTATATGTTTAATACAACATATTCCATAGTAACTTTTTAACTTGAGCTTTTTCACACATATACTTTCTTTTCCTTTTTCAGGTTGGTAGATAGATAGATGATAGATAGATATATATAGATGGATGATAGATAGATGATAGATAGATAGATAGATAGATAGATAATAGATATATAGATAGATAGATAGATAGATAGATAGATAATAGATAGATAGATAATAGATAGATAGATAGATAGATAGATAGATAGATAGATAGATAGATGATAGATAGATAGATGATAGATAGATAGATAGATAGATAGATAGATGATATAAGCTTCAATGTAGTCCATTTTTCCCTATTCAATACTACCTTTTTATATATACCAGTATTAATTTTCCTGTATCTCTGGAAAGTAGTGCTCTCTAACAAAGGGAACAAAATATATCCAGGAAAAACAGAAACCCCCTTCCTCACCAACATCAAGGGATTTTGGGGGTTTTTTTTCTGGTTTTTGTTTTTTGTTCTTGTTGGTTTTTATTATTGTTGTTATTATTATTATTATTATTATTATTATTATTATTATTATTATTATGTTAGTCACCATATAGTACATCATTAGTTTTTGATGTAGTGTTCCAAGATTTATTGTTTATGTATAATACCCATAACATCCACTGCTCCATGCAATATGTGCCCTCCTTAATACCCACCACCAGGCTCACCCATGCCCTCTAAAACCCTCAGTATGTTTCTTGGAGCCCACAGTCCTAGTGGTTCATTTTCCCTTCGATATCCCCCCTTTCAATTTTCCCTTCCTTATCCTAATGTGGTTTGTTTGTTTGTTTGTTTGTTTTATGTTTTATGTTTTCTTTTTATTTTTCTACTTTATAAATCTTATGCTTTGGTTTCATTTTGGCTCGGAATTTATTTTTATTTTTATTTTTATTTATTTATTTATTTTGGTGGTGGTGGCTCCTAATTGCTCCAAACTTTCCCACAAACTTGCCTGGGTTGTGGTTGATATTTTAGACTGTACATCCCCTCAACCACCCCTCAACAGAATGACTCAGAGGAGGAACTCCCAACAAAGAAAAGACCTAGAGACAATGCCCTCTCCTGCATATCTAATTGATTTGGATATAAGCAAGGTGTCTGAAATTGACTTCAGGGTAACAATTATGAAGATAATAGCTAGGCTTGAAAAAACCGTTAACAGGAACATAGAATAGCAGAAATGGGAGCTAATCATGAGAAGCAGTCTAGATACTCACTAGATACTCTAATTACTAGAGAAGATGAGGCAGAAGAATGAATTAGCGATCTAGAAGATTAAACGGATAGAAAGGAAGGAAGGGGAGGAGGCCTGGAACAAACATCTTAAAATCCAAGAGAACAGGATTAGAAAAATCAATGATGCCATGAAATGTTCCAGTGTGAGAATTATGGGGATCCCTGATGGGGTGGAGAGACAGAGAGGACTAAAAGATATATTTGACCAAGTTGTAGCTGAGAATTTCCCTAACCTGGGGAATGAAACAAGCATTCATGTCCTAGAGGCAGAGAGGACCCCTCCCAAGATCAAGGATAATAAACCAACGCCCAGGCATGTAGTAGTAAAACTTGCACATCTTAGAACCAAGGAAGCTATCCATAGGGCAGTTAGGGGGAAGAGAGTCCTAACGTACAGAGGGAGGAACATCAGAATTATGTCAGACCTGTCCACAGAGACCCCGCAAGCCAGAAATCACTGGCAAGACATAGTGAGGGTACCAAATGAGAAGAACATGCAGCCAAGAATACTTTATCAGGCAAGGCTGACATTCAGAATGGATGGAGAGATAAAGAGCTTCCAAGACTTGCAGAAACTGAAAGAATATGCGACCACCAAGCCAGCCGTGCAAGAAATACTAACGTGGATTCTATAAAAGACCCCAAGAGTAATACAGACCAGAAATATAAAGAGATAATCCATAGAAACAGGGAGTGTAGAGACAGTATGATGGCAATAAACCATATCTTTCAGTAGTAACCCTCAATGTGAATGGTCTAAATGCTCCCATGAAAGAGCAAGGGTTGCAGATTAGATACAAAGATGGGGCCCACCCATATGCTGTCTAAAAGAAACTTATTTTGTTTTTTTGTTTGTTTTGTTTTGTTTTGTTTGTTTATCATCTTAATTTCATTTTATTTTCTCAGTGTTCCAAGACTTATTGTTTATGCACCACACCCAGTGCTTCATGGAATACATGCCCTCCTTAATATCCACCACCAGGCTCACCCATCCCTCCATGCCCTCCCTTCCAAAACCCTCAGTTTGTTTCTCAAAGTCCACAGTCTCTCATGTTTCATCTCTTCCTCCAATTTCCCCCAATTCACTTTTCCTTTCACTTACTTGCTGAACATAAGAAATAACATGGAGGACATCAGGAGAAGGAAAGGAAAAGAAACTCATTTTGAACCTAAAGCCACCTCTAGACTGAACATGGGGGATGGAGAACCATTTTTCATGCCAATGGACCTCAAAAGAAAGCTGGGTGGCAATTCTTAAATTCAACAATTTAGAAGCAAAGATTGTAATACAAAACAGCAAAAACAAGCAAAGACTGTAATAACAGATCCAGAGGGAAACTATATCATTCTTAAAGGGTCTATCCAACAAGAAAATCTAACCATTGTAAATATCTGTTTCCCTGACTTGCAAGCAGCCAACTTCATAGCCAGATGTTAATAAAATAGCCATCCAAGCCTTTCTCCAAAAAAAGTAGAAAAATCTCAAGTGTACAGGCTAACCCCACACCTAAAGAACCTGGAGAAACAGCAGCAAATAAAACCTAAATCAAGCAGGAGAAGAGAAATAATAAAGATTAGAGCAGAGATCAATGAAATAGAAACCAGAAAACCAGTGGAACAGATCAGTGCTACTAGAAGTTTGTCCTTTGGGGGCGTCTGAGTGGCTCAGTGGGTTAAAGCCTCTGCCTTTCGCTCGGGTCATATCTCAGGGTCCTGGGATAGAGGCCCGCACTGGGCTCTCTGTTCAGTGGGGAGCCTGCTTCCTGCTTTCTCTCTGCCTGCCTCTGCCTAGTTGTGATCTCTCTCTGTCTAATTAATTAATTAATTAATTAATTAAAAATAACATAAAATAAAGAAGTTTGTCTTTGAAAGAATTAATAAGATCAATAAATCTCTTGCCAAAAGAAAAGAGAAAGGACACAAATTAGTCCTTTTATTAATACTCAAATTAATAAAATCATGAATGAAAGGGGAGAGATCACGACTAACACCTAGGAAATAGAAACAAGTATTAGAAAATATTATCGGCAACTCTATGCCAATAAATTAAGCAACATAGAAGAAATGGATGCCTTCCTAGAAACTTACAAACTGCCAAGACTGAAACAGGAAGAAATTGACAACCTGAATAGACCAATAACCAGTAACGAGATGGAAGCAGTAATCAAAAAACTCCCAAAACAACAAGAGTCCAGGGCCAGATGACTTCCCAGGGGAATTCTACCAAACATTTAAAGAAGAAATCATACTATTCTCCTGAAACTGTTCCAAAAAATAGAAACAGAAGGAAAACTTCCAAAATCCTTTAATGAGGCCAGCATTACCCTGATCCTAAAACCAGGCAAAGGCCCTATCAAAAAGGAGAATTACAGACCAATACCCTGATGAACATGGATGGCAAATACTCAACAAGATCCTAATTGATATGATCCAACAGTACATTAAAAAAGATTATTCATCAACTAAGTGGGTTTTATGCCTAGTATGCAAGGGTGCTTCAACATTCACAAATAAATGTAGTAAAGCCTATCATAAAAGAAAAGACAAGAACTGTATGATCCTCTCTATTGATGTAGAAAATATGTGGCAAAATACAGCATCCATTCCTGGTTAAAACTCCTCAGAGTATAGGTATAGAGGGAACATTCCTCAGTATCATAAAAACCATCTATGAAAAGCCCACAGCAAATATTATTACCAATGGGGAAAAGCTGAGAATTTTTCTCTTAAGATCAGGGACACTACAGTGATGCCCACTCTCACCACTAATGTTTAACATAGTACTAGAAGTCCTAGCCTCAGCAATCAGACAACAAAAAGAAAAAAGACACCCAAATAGGTGAAGAAGTCAAACTCTTCTTCATAGATGACATGATACTTTATGTGGAAAACCCAAAAGACTGCACCCCTAAACTACTAGAACTCACACATCAATTCAACAATGTGGCAGGGTACAAAATCAATGCAAAGAAATCAGTTGCTTTTCTCTACACCAACAATGCAAATGTAGAAAGAGAAATTAAGGAATCAATTTTACTCATAATAGCAACAAAAACTATGATACCTAAGAATAAACCTACTAATGAGGTAAAAGGTCTATACCCTAGAAACTACAGAACACTTATGAAAGAAATGGAGGAAGACACAAAAAGTTGGAAAAATATTCCATGCTCATGGATTGGAAGAATGAACATCGTTAAAATGATGAGCCTCTCCAGAGCTACTTACACTCTTAATACCATCCTTATTAAAATAACATTGGCATTTTTCAAAGAGCTAGAACAAAAAAATTCTAAAATTTGTATGGAACAGAAAAGACCTTGAATCATCAAGGGAAGGATGAAGAAGAAAAACAAAGGTGGAGGTATCATGTTTCCTGACTTCAAGCTATAGTACAAACCTGTGATCATCAGGACAGCAGGATATTGGCACAAAACAGACACATAGATCAATGGAACAGAATAGAGACTCCAGAAATGGACCCTCAACTCCTAAATTTTGACAAAGCTGGAAAAAATATCCAGTGGAAAAAAGACAATCTCTTCAGTAAATGGTGCTGGGAAAACTGGACAGCCACATGCAGAAGAATGAAACTGAACAATTGCCTTACACCATACACGAAGGTAAACCCCAAATGAAAGAAATACCTCAATGTGAGAGAGGAACCCATCAAAATCCTAGAGAAGAATATAGGCAGTACCTTGTCGACACTGGCCACAGCAACTTCTTTCAAGACATGTCCCCAGGGAGGAGGGCAAGACGGTGGAGAACTAGGAGACCCTGTTACAACCGGTCCCCTAAGGTGAGCTGGATATCTACCAGAACATGCTGAGCACCCATGAAATTGCCTGAGAAGTAAGATTTTTCACTTCTGGATCTCTACAGGAGCAGAAGGCAGCAGTGGAGAGGTAAAGCAGAGTAGGAACACTTAGATGGATATCGGAGAATAAACAGAAGGGGGAGGGAGCCACCAGAAGCAACCCAAGGAAATAATACCCCAAATGAAAGTGCCCTGTGGTTGGGGACCAGCATTAACTTAGAGCCCGGTTAAAAACACTTAAAAAGAGCAAAATAGGGGCGCCTGTATGGCTCAGTGGTTTAAGCCTCTGCCTTCGGCTCAGGTCATAATCTCAGGGTCCTGGGATCAAGCTCCTCATCAGTCTCCCTGCTCAGTAGGGAGCCTGCTTCCTGAACCCTCTCCCTCTGCCTGCCTTTCTGCCTACTTGTGATCTCTCTCTCTGTCAAATAAAAAATATTAAAAAAAAAAAAAAAAGCAAAATATCTTAAGGAGCTACTAGTGAAAGTCAGTGGTCATGGGCATGGGCCTAAGCCCACGTTCCCAGGAAAGACATTACCACAGACGACCACCTGCGTCAAAGAGAGATTGGCAGGGGGTCCAGTCCATAGTTCATGAACCTACAGCTTTCCACTCCTTGCACCATTTCATGGGCTGGGCACACTCCTCCAAGAGCCTTAGAGAGCCTGGTGTGGTCCATGAACCTGCAACTTTCTTCTTTGTGCACTACTCTGTGGACTGGGTGCACGCCTACCAATAAGTTAAGCCACCTAAAAGAAATGGATGCATTCAGGAAACCTATAAACTTCCAAGACTGAAACAGGAAGAAATTGACTCCACCCTCTAACTACTAGAACTCACACATCAATTCAGCAATGTGGCAGATACAAAATAAATGCAAAGAAATCAGTTGCTTTCCTATACACTAACAATGAAAATATGGAAAGGGAAATTGGAGAATTGATTCCATTTACTAGAGCACCAAGAACCATAAGACATCTGGGGATAAACCTAACCAAAGAGGTAAAGGATCTGTACTCGAGGAACTACAGAACACTCATGAAAAAATTGAAGAAGACACAAAAAGGTGGAAAAGCATTCCATGCTCATGGATCGGAAGAAGAAACATTGTGAAAATGTCTATGCTGCCCAGAACAATCTATACTTTCAATACCATCCTGATCAAAATTCCACTGGCATTTTTTAAAGGGCTGGAACAAATAACCCTAAAATTTGTTTGGAACCAGAAAAGACCCTGAATTGCTAAGCAAATGTTAAAAAAGAAAAACAAAGCTGGGGGCATCACATTGCCTGATTTCAAGCTTTACTACAGAGCAGTGATCACCAAGACAGCATGGTACTGGGACAAAAACAGACAGATCAGTGGAACAGAGTAGAGAGCCCAGAGAGATGCCCAGATATGGATCCGCAACTCTATGGTCAAATAATCTTTTACAAAGCAGAAAAAAAATATGCAGTGGAAAGAAGACAATCTCTTCAATAAATAGTGCTGGGAAAATTGGACAGCTATATGCAGAAGAATGAAATTTGACCATTTCCCTACACCATACACAAAGATCAACTCGAAATGAATAAAAGACCTCAACGTGAGGCAGGAATCTATCAAAATCCTAGAGGAGAACATAGTCAGTAACCTCTTCGACATCGGCCACAGCAAATTCTTTCAGGATGTGTCTCCAAAGGCAAAGGAAACAAAAGCGAAAATGAACTTTTGGGACTTCATCAAGATAAAAAGCTTCTGCACAGCAAAGGAAACAGTCAACAAAACAAACAGGCAACCCACGGAATGGGAGAAGATATTCGCAAATGACACTACAGACAAAGGTCTGATATCTAACATCCATAAAGAATCCTCAAACTCAACTCTCAAAAAACAGATAATCACGTCAAAGCATGGGCAGAAGACATGAACAGACACTTCTCCAGAGAAGACATACAAATGGCTAACAGACATATGAAAAAATGTTCATCATCATTAGCCATCAGGGAGATTCAAAGCAAAACCACACTGAGATACCACCTCACACCAGTTAGAATGGCCAAAATCAACAAGACAGTAAACAACAAATGTTGGAGAGGATGTGGAGAAAGGGGAACCCTCTTCCACTGTTGGTGGGAATGCAAGTTGGTGCAGCCACTTTGGA
Source organism: Potos flavus (assembly GCA_028534135.1). Classification (NCBI taxonomy): domain Eukaryota; kingdom Metazoa; phylum Chordata; class Mammalia; order Carnivora; family Procyonidae; genus Potos; species Potos flavus. Next base: position 887,933 of record JAPYYM010000020.1, read on the forward strand.
AAAAAGTGTGGAGATTCCTGAAGAGATTAAAAATAGAGCTACCCTCTAATGACTCTGCCATTGCACTACTGGGTATTTACCCCAAAAATGCAGATGCAGTACAAAGGAGGGCCACATGTACCCCAATGTTCATAGCAGCAATGGCCACAATTGCCAAACTGTGGAAAGAGTAAGATGCCCTTCAACAGATGAATGGATCAAGAAGATATGGTCCATACATACAAGGAATATTATGCCTCCATCAGAAAGGATGTTTTAACATCGACAGGACTAGAAGAGATTATGCTGAGTGAAATAAGTCAAGTGGAGAGAGTCAATTATCATATGGTCTCACTTACATGTGGAGAATAAGGAAAAACATGGAGTACATTGTGAGGGGGAAGGGAGGGGTGAATTGGAGGAAATTGGAGGGGCGAAGAACCATGAGAGACTGTGAACTCAGAGCAGGGGACTGAGGGTTTTGGAGGGGAGGGATGTGGGGTGATGGGCGAGCCTGGTGGTGGGTATTGAGGAGGGCTCGTATTGCATGGAGCACTGGGTGTGGTACATAAACAATGAATCTTGTAACACCGAAAACATAAAATAAACGTATTTGGGGGGAAAAAAAAGAATCGGCATACTTGAATGTAATGTTAGCTGTGAGTTTTTTATATATATGGCCTTTAAGCCAGCAAATAATAATAATAAATAATAATAATAATAATAATAATAATAGTAAATGAGAATAGGTTAAGGAAGCTCCAGAGACATCATTAAGTACAATAATTCATATTATAGAGATCCCAGAAGTAAGAGAGAGAAGGGTGTAGAAAATTTATTGGATAAATAGTACCTAAAAATTTCCATAATCTGTGAATATTCAGGTCCAGGAAGAAGAGAAAGATCATAAAAAGATTAATTTAAGGAGTTCCATACCAAGACATGTAATAATCAGAATGCAAAAAAGTATTGGTAATGAGAGGATTTTTAAAGCAGCAAGAGAAAAGAAAAAGGGGAACAAGGAGCCTCATAAGCCCCATAAGCTGCTTGTTCACTAGAAATGGGAGTGTCATGACATATTCAAAGTGTGAAAGGAAAATATCTCCAGCCAAGAATACTCTATCCAGCAAGGCTATTATTCAGAATAGAAGGAGAGATAGTTTCCTACAAACAAAAGTTACAGAGTTCATCAAAACTAAGCTAGCCTTACAAGAAACATTAAAAATGGAATTATTTAAGTGGAAAAAAAGTCATACTCATAAATCATGAAGGTAAATAATTCCGCAAGTAAAAATGAACTATGTATATATACTATATATAAAAAGATAGTAAAGATAGTATATTAATCACATATAAAGCCAGTATGGAAGTTAAAAAACAGAAGTAATAAAATCAGTTATATTGGGGGACACACAAAATAAAAACATTTAAAATATAATATCTGACGTAGAAAATTATACAAATATATAAATCATGTGTGTGGGTGTATATATATATATATGTATATATATATATAAAACATGGAAAAGGAGTAAAAATTTAGGGGTACTAAAGTTAAGTCCCTCTGGTTTCCAAAGCTAGATATCACAGGAATTGTCTTTCCTAGTCCAGGTGCCATGTGGTCGTAGCTCCTGACATATAGTTTGATCGCTTTTCTATCCTTATGGTGTTCACCTATTTATAGTTAGTCTTGCTGTAAATTTGGTTCCCAGTTGCATCTCTGCTGCTCCTACCCATGTCAATATGGTTTCCTCTCTATGATTATTGTGGAAGGTCTATTCTGCCAGTCTTCAGGTCATTTTCAGAATTACTTGTGTATAGGTAGAGAGTATATCAGTGTTGATGGCATGAAATGAACTCAATTATCTACCATATTCACAGATCTTCTATCTTGTCATTTTTGAGCAAATGTCTTCAGAGGTTACAATATATGAGTCCCATGATAATATCTTTGGGTTTGGAGTGTCAGAAAGCCTGTCCCTTTTGTTGACTGCTTTTCAGACCAAAATGAACTGCACTCAATGAGGTGTACTTAAGGAATTACATGCAAGATACTGGCTTAGATGTCAAAATTTGAGTTATGGCAAAATGCAAATCTAAGTGCATACTTCCTAAATTGGAAACTGGTAATTTTGATCTTTTTTCTTTCTGCCAAGCACGATTTGAGAAGATGATAGGGTTTCCTATCAGGTAATCAGGTACCTGAGTACCTCAGGTAATCAAGTATTCTCTTCTAGGTCTTTCAATATTGAGAGAGGGATAGAAACACAAAATCAGTGGCTGGATTGTATTTATTTTTTACTGCAGTCTTCTCAATAACTTGTTCTTACTACAAGATAGTAGCTCCATTTCCTGCTTCCCAGACTCCAGGACTGCTGGCCTGGTTTTTCTGACTTAATCAGTTCTGTGAACTACCTATAAATATTTTTTTAAAAATCCATGTTAATTAACATTAACCACAGCAAATTTTGTTTTCCTCTCCCAAAACAACTATGAAGGAGAATATAGAGAGTGAGTGACCTGTGCTGTTTTTGTAAAAAAAATTCTCCATAAACTTATTTGTTTTTAAGCTCTCTCTTACTTCCACTGTCTGTTATATCCTCCCTTGGGTTTATTTATATTTAAAAATGTGTTTCTTCATTATTTACTTAAGGTAATTTTAATGAGATCCTAAAAATGATGGTATTATTCCTATTTCATTATTTCATAAACAACTTAATATGTGGCTTTGGCTTCTTCCTCTGTCATCTATTTGTGGATCTTGGTGCCCATGTAGTTTTATTCTGGCATATGAGTTTTTTGCCCTCTTGAGTTACAAAAATATTCAATATTTTTTCCATAGTCACAAGCACTCTTTTCTCTTTCCTTCTCTGAGTCTTTTCCTTTCAAAAATTTTAGAAGGGTATTTTATATTTTTATTTTCCCCAACTGCCAATATTTTCTCTTCCTTCTAATACCCAGGTGATAATCTTGTTTCTATTTTATTACAGAAAGAAAATACTAACCTGAGAATTTGCCATCTATTTTCACCATACCTGTCTACTCCTAGAATCTATCATCATATATTCTGACTTCTTAATTTTTACAAAGATAAAATCTACTTGCTGTATTCCAGGTAAACACTTCAGCTCAAGTACAAGATCAATTTCATTTTATTTACTTAATTCGTTCATTCTAGTAATTGTGCCTCATCTTTTTTGCATCACAACATTATTGTTCTCACTGTATACACATGCTTTAAATGTATAAAAATGTAAAACATGTAAAAGTGGCAAAATTTGTCAGAATCAACTTTAACTGACTCTAGAAGAGCTAAGGCAACCAAAAGGTTTAACCAGTAGAAACATACAACCAACTGGATTTCTTATCAGGACAAACATGGTAGAAAATTCTTGTGGCAATTTAATTTGACCTATTCCATTCCCTTCTCCTATTTAGCAATAATCTTTAATATGGCAGTATTAATCCCCAGTATAGGTACTAGATTCTGGAAAAAGCAGAGCAAAACTCATTCTCAAGAAAATGGCTGTGGCTATATGAGGCTTTTCCTTATTCCACTTAACTTGAATGATGTCAGGACAGGAAAGTTATTACACAGAGGTTGTTCCCCCCAAATATTGAATGGAAAATGAAGAATCTACTACTGCTTGGGCTAAAAAAAATAGACAAAGTGTTAGGGAAAGCAATAGACATGCTGAAATGTGGGAGGAAAAATAGTGAGTGATGAGTAAGAGCTTTGAAAAAGTCTGTATATTTCAAACAACATACAAAGCCATGCACATAGCAGAGGCAGGAAGCATGCTTTAAAAAAAAAAAGACCTTTCAAGACACAAATTTGACCTCTGACTGATGTTTAAGCTCAGCACAAACAAAATGAAGCCTGAGACAGAGTTTAAAAGGCTTGCTCTAGGGCCACTGGGTGGCTCAGTTGGTTAAGCGTGTGCCTACAACTCATATCATGTTCTCAGGGTCCTGAGATTGGGTCCCACATTGGGCTCCCTGCTCAGTGGGGAGCCTGCTTCTCCCTCTGCCTCTTTGTCTCTCATAAATAAGTAAAAATCTTTTAAAATTAATTAATTAACTAATTCATTCATTAAAGTGCTCTATATTGAAAGAGGATCCTACCTGCACAGATACAGTTCTGCAAAGACTGGAAGAGTGTGTTTGTCTTTTATTTTTTTAACCCAGGTGTTTAAGGAAATCACTGTCAAACTACAAAACTATAAGAACAAAAAATTTCCTTGACTACATATGGCAAGGAAAATAGTCTGCAAAAAAACAACATCAAAAAGTCATTAAATGAAACACTCTAATCTATAGCAAGCAACAAAAATTTCTGAGAGGAAGAGACTTATTTCTAGTGTTATTAGATTATAATACTCAGCATATCCATTTATTAACCAAAAAAAATGAGGTATGTAAAAAAACAAATTCACTGAAAAAGAAGAAATTAGCAGACTGTCCCAGAGGAAACTAAATACTGGATTAGTTAAATATTTTGCTATTTGTTGAGTTTTACTAATAATGAATTTAAAATAACTTTTTTATATAAATTTATTTAAATAAATATATAAATGACACAAATAAATATTGTATGTATTTAGATGTACAACTTGGTCTTGTTGTGCAATGATCGCCACAATCAAGAAAATCCACATATCTGGGACACCTGGGTGGCTCAGTTGGTTAAGCAGCTGCCTTCAGCTCAGGTCATGATCCCAGGGTCCTGGGATAGAGTCCCGCATTGGGCTCCTTGCTCGGCAGAGAGCCTGCTTCTCCCTCTGCCTCTGCCTGCCACTCTGCCTGCTTGTGCTCTCTCTCTCTCTGAAAATAAATAAATAAAATCTTTAAAAAAAAAAAAAAGGAAAGAAACAAAATCCACATATCTATCACTGCACATGGTTACTATTTTCTTTTAGAGTATTTGACGAGAACAGTTAAACATCTTCCTGCTTAGCAAATTTCAACTATATGATATAATACTGTTAACTATAGTCACAATGCTAAACATTAGATCTCCAGAACTTATTCATCTTACACAATTGGAACTTTGTACCTTTCAACCATCATCTCCCTACATTCCTGTGGCCCAAGCCGCTGACAATCACCACTCCACACTCCATTTCTGAGGTTTACTATTTTAGATTCTACATATAAATGAGATCGTGTAGTATTCGGCTTTGTTTGTCTTCTTTCTTGCTTTTTTATGTAGTCTAGTTATGGGTTTGTCAATTTTGTTTATCTTTTCAATAAATTATCTGTTTTATTGTTTTTCTGATTCTATATTTCATTTTTTTCTGCTCGAGAGTCTATTGTTTATTTCTTGCTATTTGGGCTTAGTTTTGTCTCCTTTTTTTAGGTATATAGTTAAGTTGTTTATTTTTTTAATGTTGGTCTCCATTTTTTAAAGGTCGGTGTTTATCACTACAAAATTGCTTAGTACTACTTTTCCTGCATACTATAAGTTTTCGCATAATATATTATTTTTATTTAGACAAAGGCTTTAAATCAACTGTCTGTAATATGCTCAAAGATAAAAAGAAACCATAAACAGCAAATTAATGGAAATCAGAATAAAAATACTTCACCACCATAGAGAATATCTAGGAAGAAATTAAATTATCTGTATTTTTTAAAAAGAGCTAATAGAAATGCTAGAGTTGAAAAGTAAAAATGAAAAATGAAATAAAATCAAATGAAAAAAATTACCATAGAACTTAATTACAGATATCAACACATCTAATAAGCTCAATGAACTTCAAGTTGGATAAGGTCAAAGACATAAAATTTCAGTAACATAGAGTCCATAATGCATGGGATGACATGTTACAGTGATGAAAGAGACAAATTGTTAATATAGAATCTATATGTGACAAAATTATCTTTCAAAGATGAAGGACAAAGGATTATAGAAACACGACAGAATAGGAGGCACTAAGAATCTGTCTCTCCAACTAAATAGAAATTGCTTGTTCAATGTAACCATGTTGGAACTCTGGAATCTGTTGAAAGCTTACAACTTATAGGATAAGGTTCGAATGATAATTTGTGGTTAATTTTAGTCAATTTCAGTTCTTAGCAAACTAGCAGCTATCCATGCATTCCTTAGTAAGCAGCTGTGCATGTGTTCCTGGTAAAACTTAATATACAGCTTACAAGGGCTAGGGCAGGCAAAAGTACCGTGGCCTCCAAATAACATGCTCTGCTTACTGATTATTGCTAATGATCACAGAAGTCCAGACAAAGAATCAGGCAGCTATTTTTTTTGTACCTCTCCTCTTTGTTGCAGCGCTATAGTCTTTCCCTGAAGTGATTTTCAGGGGATATAAAGAGCTAGTGGTCTTACTCTGTCCTTCCTTTTCTCCTTTTTTTTTTTTTTTTTCCACTTAGAAACCAGACATTGACTGGACAAAAACAACTGCATATACACGAAAAATTAGAAAGTAACCATGGATGCAGGGAAAGGTGCAGCATCAGAAAAGATCTGAGAATTCCTGAAGTTTATACCTCAGGTTGATCCTTGCGATAGGGTCATGACAACAATAAAAACAATAGAAAGAAAGACCCACAAATACAGCATTCTAAGTGCTCTTAAGCCAGGATTCAAAAACAGATTTGAACAGAAAGAAGAAAGAATTAGCAAACTTGATGATAGGACAATGGAAATTATTGAATCTGAGAAATAGGAGAAGAAGAAAGATTGAAGAAATGTGAACCAAACTTAAAGGACCATCAACTGGATTGACATATGCATGTAGGGAGTTTCAGAAGGAAAACAAAAAGAAGGTAAAGACAGTATATGAAGATATAATGTTTGAAAACTTCCCAAATTTGATAAAAGACATATGAAAAGCCAAGGAGCTCAATTAACTCCAAATGAAATTAACTCAGAGACCAAAAGTAAAATTTTAAAATCAAACTTTTGAAGCAAAGGAGAAAGAAAACCTTGAAATCACTTAGAAGTGACTCATCACATACAAGTGATCCTCAATAGGATTACTGGCAGATTTTTCATCAGAAATTTTGAAAGCTAGAGCCAGGGCACTGATTAATTCAAAGTGCTAATTAATTAATTATCTTAAAAAGCTGTTAAACAACTACTCTATATTAGCAAAGTAATAGTGAAAAAGATATTAACACTTCCATCTAAACAAAAGCTAAAAGACTTTGTTAGCACCTGCCCCGTGGGACCTACTTAAGGGAATCCTAGTGGGTGAAAAGACAAGACAGGACAGTGGAAAATAACTCATAGCCTGTATGAAGAAATAAAGTTCTTTTAAAGACTCTATTTATTTTAATTAGGGCACTGGAGTGATCATATTCAATCCACCCTATGCATGTAGGTAGGATTAGGATAAATGGTCACAATGATCACTGATGCTTAAAGATCTCGGAAAAAAAGTGACAATAGGAAACCTCACAGTAGGATGGATTAGGGTAGGGTCATCCTCTGTATAAAGTTATCAATGGCCCTTGCATTGTGCTTCAGGATTGTTTGTTTGTCTGTCTGTTTGTTTGTTTGTTTGTTTGTTTTAGTAGCTACAATAGTATTTACTTGCAAGGTCCCTGTTCATCACTTACTTGTGATTGATGATGAATCATAGAGCATAGGAGCTCTATTTCTTGTTTCCCAAATCTGTATTACTGGGGTTTCCCTTTATTTTCACAGTGGAGAGGATATCTAGGTTGGGATAAGATTTTGTTTTGAATTGCAATTTCCCAATAGTAGATTGAGAGAAAAAAAGAGAGAAGACTAAAATTATAATCAGCAACAAAAGGTGAGGTATTACTACAACTCTTCATAAGTTAAGTAGAATTATTTGTATTTTAAAATAAAATAAAAAGGATTATGAAAGAATACATGAATAATTGTATACCCACAAATTACAAAACATAGATAAAATAAGTGAATTTCTGAAAAATACAACTTCCAAAAATGTGTCAAAAATAAATAGAAAATCTAACCACATGTATAATGTAAAACTGAATTAGTAAAGAGAAACATCCATAAAACTGGTGAATCTACCTTTATCAGATTGGTCAATTTTACCACATAATGAAAAAAAGAACGTATAAAAAAAGTAGAAGAGGAAACATGATATTATTCAATGAAGTCGGCATTTTCCTGATTCCAACGCCAGATAAAAACATTACAAGAAGTATATGGTAGTGTCTGTTATTAACACACATGCAGATATTCTCAACAAAATAGTACCCACATATTAAATGATTATGTATTATAATTAAGTTGAATTTCTCTTAGGATGATTTGTGGCCTAGACATGTTAGGCATTTGGTTAAACCCATATTTATTGTAAAGTTCAGAGGCCGAGTTTAAGTTTTTGTCTATCTAACCTCCTTTTCTTTTTTCCTATTTTATCAAGGTTATTATCTCTAAGATATTCTGCTGAGTGTTGGTAAAGTGAGGAATAGATAAAGTATCTGTCGTATTAAGGGTTTAGCGTGAGGCAAGGAAGACAATTTTGAAAGAGTTGTTTAAAGTACAGCGTAGTGTTTATGTCAGCAGTACTGTATTACATAGTTCAAGTTAGTAAGGGTCTAGATGTTAAGTGTTATAGTCAGCTGACAATTATGTGAAGTAACCGAAAGTGTTAGGTAAAGTGGTGGTAGTCATATTTCAATACGTAAATATCTCGTTAATACGTTATACAATGTTAAATTTAAACTTATACAATGTTAGTGTGCAATTACATCTCAATTTTAAAAGGAAAAGGAGAAAAAGTAGTAAAGAGAATATTGTGCAAAGGGTGTCTTGCCTTTCCTAAGTACTGTGAAGTGGCAGAGCATGGGAACATGAGTTAATGTGTCAATAACTTGTGAAAATGGGAGACACGACAAAGCAGCACACTTGAGGATTCAGCTAGCAGAATGTTTAAAGTATGTTAACTAGGACTCATGGTTCCGCGTGCTCCATCTTTGATTCCGCTTCTTTTCAGCTCAGTGTTCCTGCCTTTGCATGATTTTTACCCTTGAAGTCTTTCAGAGTGCTTCTTTCTTGTTCGAGAACCACCCATGGTAGCCTACACATGCGCAGTAGAAGCAGTAGGGCGGGAGGCGGAGATCTAGTCTGTTGCTGGGGGCACGGAAAAGAGACGTCAGCTGTCCTAACGCCATTTCCTTTTCGCGCAGCCGCACTTCCTGGGCGACTTTGTGAAGCTTGGTCCAAATTACAGTCAGTCACGCTCAGACTGCGAGTACTTCGTCCCTTACACTCCTTGGGGGAGTAACTGCTGCGCCACCTCAACAGCAAAGAAATCGAAACCGCTGGGACGTAGCAGGCACCGCCATGCCAAAGAACAAAGGTAATACGCGGCACACCCACCCACGGTTCTCCCCGGCCCATTGCCTTCGACGCAGACCTGAAACTAGAGCCCAGTGACCGTTCTTCCTCCCCACTGGACCTCACTCATCAGAGGAGCTAGGACTTTACTCCCGTCTTCCAGTTTGGTCACACGGGGGCAGAACGGACGCCATTTTTTTAGGGTCTCTTGCGGGAGAATGTGGGTTTTTCCTTCGGGTTCGCGCAACACTGAACGCGGCGGTTTATGCACCTGTGGACCAGACCTGCACGAGGAGGCCTGGGTTTCTAAAGGTAGCGCTTCCGTCCATCGCGGTACTGTTCTTCAGTGGTTCTTAAGTTTAAACGCTGTTTCCTACTTTTACGACTACCAGATGTAGTCTTTCTCTAAGGATGGTTCATTATTGTTGAAGATACTATCTCTTTCTTGTAAATAGTAGTTGAAACCCTGATAGCCCTATGGCTTCATGTGTGGTACTTGACTTTCGTCCAGCCCTTCACAGTTTAACACTCGTGCCAGAAGACATTTTACATATTTATCAAGCTTTTCAGGCGTCATTTCCTATAACAGACTGGAAGTAAAGGTTTCTATCTGCCCTACTCTGAAACAAACAGTTCACAAATTATCAGATTTCGTAAGTGTACTTTCAACTGCCAAGTAGAAGAACTAACATACATAAATCACAACATTCAAGATGTACAGCATCTTTCCTTTTCTAAGAAAATACTCTTAATAGTATAAGAATGCACAACATAGTAAAGCCAGATGGATTAAGAAATTGTTCAAGCGCACCTACCGTTTACTATAACAGAATAATGGCAGATTGCGTTTAGAGGGCAAGGGTGCATTGAAAAAGATCATATTTGCACAGTAGTCACGTAGACATTTTTAAATTTTAAATTCTCCAAATTTAAATTTGGACAGTGAATTTTTGTTTCACGCTATTCCAGTGGGTCCCTTATCACTACTGCTTATAGCCTTTCTCCAACCTGTTGTAAAGGACGGCTCTTGTGTTTTAGGTTATGGAATGGGAATAAAACGCTATGACCTACACTATCGTTATTTAATAGAAAGCCTAAAAGAAAGAACGGTAATACTGTATTCAAATACTTTCAACATTAGTTAAAGCAGAAATTGAAAAATATAAGTTAACTGTGATTTTAAATTTTTTAACATGGTGTGGTTGTGACAAGGAACTGTAGAAGACTCCAGTTTTGCTAATGCAAATATATATTGGTAGAGCTCATAAACATGCTTAGGAATTACATACATTTACTGTGGAATTTGTAGAATAATCTTCAATTTAACATAACGTAATAACTGAAACAAGTTAGCAAAATAAGACATTAACCATACATTAAAATGTTCTCTAAATCTGATTATTGAGATAAAAGGGTTACTTTATTGACTATGATTAAATAGGTTATAGAAGAGAATGTTTGCAACCTTATTTTTATTTAGAAAGGAAAGAATCAAATACTATAGTCATCTTTAGTAATGAAATTTTTCTTCCATGTACTTTTATGTCAGAAAAATCCAAAAACAAATGTCAAAGAAGTGTGGGGGTTTATTACATGTTAACCTAGTAAATGAATAGAAGGGTACCATTGAAAAATTATAAGTGTAACCAGTAGATAACCAAGTTATATAAATTTTTAAAAACATTAGAATTCAGTTAGTGTTGTGCTATTTAAATATTTTTCTCTAACTGATTTTATAAAATTTATAAGCCTTATTTTATCTTGTTTCATAATTTACTGTATAAAGTATAGACTATTACACTTAATTTCTTATTTACTTTTTAAATCAACTAGGTAAAGGAGGTAAAAACAGGCGTAGGGGTAAGAATGAAAATGAATCTGAAAAAAGAGAATTGGTGTTTAAAGAGGATGGACAAGGTAAAAATTTTTTAACTTACTAACATCTTTTTTTAATTAATGTGAATTTCAGTGTTTAACCTGAAAAAGAATCTTAGTCATAATCCTGAGCATTTTGCCGTTCCTCATTTATAGACCCTACCCCACTTATCCAGAATTTGTCTATTAAATAGCCAGTTCTATACTAGCTCTGGAAGGAGGATTAATTGCTGGCATTTTTGTAAATACAGTTTTAATTGTTTTATGAAGAAGAGCAAGTTACAACTGAGAGAATTGTATGGTTTAGAGCAAATTAAGCCCAGAATAGCGTCATTAAAAATATCATACTTTATTCTAAGCTATGGCTATTTTTGAGGAATATATCCTGACTTTTGGGTCCTCCATTCTCCAGAAATGCTAAGACATAATAATAAAATGTAGTAAAAATGAATTATTGATTAACCCTATTGGATTAAGGAAGGCCAAACGTACAGAAAATGAGTTTTAAAAAAAGACTGGAAGTTATTTTTTTCCCCGTTAAAAAAAATTTTAACTCTTCAGAAAAACTAGATATGGGTATAACAGACTCTTACCTATTCTTTACCTACATTCTCTAAGTAAACTTTTTTACAGACATCTAATTCTGTAGTTAGAGACTTCAGCACTAAATACTTCAACATTATCTTCTAAGAACAAGGGCTTTTTCTTTCATAATTACAGAACTATTACAAGAAATTTAACTTTTAACATTTATGCTGTTATCATTATAAAACAAACTTCCACTTATAAAATAAGTCATGAAGATGAAAAGTACAACACGGGTTATAATTGATAGAAATAAGACAAGAAAAATTATGTGTTACCTAGTACCGTGTAGTGCTTTCCACTGCATTAGCCACTGACTGTATGTGGCTATTTAAATGAAGTGATACTCAAAGTTTGAATTACCATATTATTCAGTTCATATGGATGTTACCATCAACAGAGAAAAGTTCTGTGGGATGGTTCTGATTTACTGTTATATATTCACATTTCTTCAGTTGTCAGTAATTTCTAGCGCCTTATAACAAAACCTTGTAGTCATGGTATACATGCAAGCCAGTAGAAAGTCAGCATTTTTATTGTATGTATAAAACATGTTTTCTGTCTAAAGACAGTTACTTAACCTTTGTCTTTCTCACTTCCATTAGAATTTTGTTTTCAGGCCAGTTTTCTAATTTTTTTTATGTTTTTTTCTTTGCTATCTTATTTTTCTCATGTTGAAGAAGTGGAAGCTAATTGTGTAATCCCAACAGTGTATTCAGATTTATCTGTCGGTATAATTATAAATTATAGTTAGGATTAGTCTTAGTATAAACTTAAGTAGTGTGAAGATTTTATAGTAATTATATTTCCTTCTTGTTACTCTCACTTCTGCTTTTGTTCTTTAAGTCTAGAAGGGACTGCTCCATGTGACTAATGCTCTTATCTTACCAGTTTTTTCTAGTGGCAGTAGAATAAGGTAGCATCCTGAAGAAACTTGCTTTTGGAAATATTTTAAACATTTGGCATTTTATCTTGGAACACTATTCTTGTTACAGATCTTTAGAATTATCACCATGTTATTTTAAAGTAAATAAAAGTTTATTAATAATTAACTTACTATTTTTTTAGTACTAACGTTTAGTACTAAAGGAAAGAAGAGCCAAAATTGGGCTTCTAGCCAAATGTGAGAAATTGATAAACCAGGATTACAATTTACCTTTTAGAGTGAGCCAATTTGATGTCTAAAGGTAGAGCATTCAGTCATGAAGATAAAAGTGAACTGATTTACTGAAAATGGGTAGATAATTAAAATGTTCATATTAACAGAGATAAGCATGTCACGGAAATGGCGCTTGTGACCTTAGACAAATCTTCTATAGGCTCTTAGTTACTCTAAAAATAAGGTAGTTAAGTATATAAGTATAACTGGAAGAGCTGGAAGAGATTGTAGAAATTGTTTGACAAGTGAGTTCCCTGGTTTGCTTGAGTATAATTAGAATATATCAGATATTTTAGAGTAATATATGTTAGATATATTAGAATATCACCTTGAAGAACCCTTTCTCTGTAGAATATTTAAGCTTTTTGTTGATGAAGCCTTATCCTTTTTAAAAAAATTATGGTTTGATCTAAATTTAGCAGTAAATGAAGCTATTAAATGTATGCTAATTTCAGTTATTACCTTTTAACAAATATTGAACAATATTTCATATTCTTCCCTCTTAACCCCTCAGAGTATGCTCAGGTAATTAAAATGTTGGGAAATGGACGATTAGAAGCTATGTGTTTTGATGGTGTAAAGAGATTATGTCATATCAGAGGAAAATTGAGAAAAAAGGTGAGTATGGAGATTGTTTCACTTTCATACAAAATTTGCTTTTTAAAAAAATTACTTTAGGTATAGAAGGGCCAAGCAACTTATTTTTGTAAGTTCCTTAAGATTTCAAAGAATAGTTTTTTAGATGACATTGTAATTAAGAAAAATAAAATCTTTGATGATAATTTATCTAATAGAGGATTATATATACAAATAATTATCTGTTTCATCAATATTGTATTTCTGCCACAAATGTTTATGCTGATTATAATATTGAGGAAACAGACAAATCCAATCTACAAAATAAATGGCCTGTACTTCTAAAAATATATTATGTCAGGAAAGAAAGAAAAAAGCTAAAGAAGACTAAAGAAAACTAAAAAGAGACTGCTAATTATAGTACACATTTTTTGACGAGATTTTGGTTTGGGAAAGCATGTTAGGGAAATTTGAAATTGGATTATGTTAAGTAATAGTATTTCATTCCTCATCACCATAGTTCAGACAGATTTATTACTCATGTTGGTTAAAAGTTCCTTCATCTCTGATTTTATAATTAAAAAATTTTTTTCTTCTGTTAATATGTTGTTTTCCAAATAAGTGGTGGGTTTAGAGCCTATATTTTTGTAGAATGGTAAGAATGGCTCTTCATGTAGGTGGCTGATTTTTGTATATTTTGAGTGATTGAATATCATTTGAGTGGATTGTGATTAAAAACCTCTAATGTCTGTGACACAAATAATCCTTCTTTTGTGATTTTTAAACTAACTACTTAAAATTATTAATATTCTAACATCCTAAATTAGAAAATGAAAAACTAACTCAACTGTGTAGTATAGGTTTTTTCCTAGTATACTAAAACTACATATAACTAATTTTGCTTCTATATACATGTTTATGTATACGTACACACTTGAAATGTAGTATATATGTTGTTATTTTTCCCTAATTCTTAAGAGAAACCTTTTTCCACACTGGGTGAATTTTTTGTGGGAAGAGCGGTTTAACATTCTTTTTTTTTTTACTTGTTTTTGATTAAATGTAGTATGCAGTAAATTTTCTTTTATAGGTTTGGATAAATACCTCAGACATTATATTGGTTGGTCTTCGAGACTATCAGGTAACAAATATACTTAAAGTTATATTGAGTCCTTGTATTTAATAATTCATTAATGCTTAGAAGATACAATATAGACATGTTTGATTAGTTCTAGGCATTTATATCTTCTCGCCATTCTATTCAAAATATATTAAGGGCCCCCTGTATTCAAGACTATAGTATTTTCCTAATTCAGAATAATTCCCACAGAGATTAATGATTCATGTATGTTGTGAGAAGACTGGCTAATTCAATATTGTTCTTTATGTATAATTATTCTTTTAAATATAATATGCCGTACATATTCTCTTATAAGTTTGGATAAATACCTTAGTCTGTTCTCATTCATTTTAAAGGCCAGTTATATTCTAGGCATTATGCTAGATATTCCAAGGATTATGGTTCCCAAATGCCAGTCTGTTAGTCTATGAAATATTTTTTTTTTTAAAGATTTTGTTTTTTACATGGAGGACATTGGGAGAAGGAAAGGAAGGGGGAATGGGGGGAAATCGGAGGGGGAGATGAAGCATGAGAGCCTGTGGACTCTGAGCAACAAACTGAGGGTTTTGGCGGGGAGGAGGGTGAGGGCTTGGTTGAGCCTGGAGGTGGGTATTGAGGAGGACACGTATTGCATGGAGCACTGGGTGCGGTATATGAACAATGAATCTTGGAACACTGAAAAAATAAAAATAATTGGGGAAAAAAAGACTTTGTTTTTTTTATTTGAGAGAGAGAGATAGCAAGAGAGAGCACAAGCAGGGAGAGGAGAAGCAGCAACCCCTCTGAGCAGGGAGACCAATTTAGGGTTCAATCCCAGGACCTTGGGATCATGATCTGAACTGAAGGCAGACACTTAACCGACTGAGCCACCCAGGTGCCCCTCAGTCTATGAAATACTGATGTGGACTGACATCTTCAGTATACTGTGGTGAAATGAGAAGACATACAGGTGTTGAATGGTTTTTCTATTGAAGCTAAATTGTGAGTTTTCTTTTTTAAAAATATTTTAAAATTACTTTTTCTGAAATGAAAGTAATAGTCTATATGATGGTGATTTTTATTAGGGTTCTTGTCAGAACAAAAACTAAATAATGTTATGTTGGGGTCTCATCATCGATTATTATTTTTTATTTTTAAACTTAAAAGTCTTGAAATCCATGTCAGGAATCCTGTTTTGGGGGAAGCAGCTGAATAAGTTAAACCTTTATTCTACAAAAGGTTTACAATATGATTGTGGAAGGGTAAGACATGAACTCAGTAGTTACAGTCCAAATTTGTGTATATATGGCATAAATTTGATATGAGCACTTAGTAAAGAACATAATTACCCTCTAAAATGTCATCCTTCAGATTATACACAGACTGACTCTAATCCATGAGCTTTCTACCTGTTGGAACTTATAACTATATATTTAATCAAATTGTGAGCAAAAGTATTGCTGTTTTTATGCTGTTATTTTGTAGAGTTTTCTAGATATCTTTCAGGTCCAGTTGCTTCAGTCTTGTATTTCCTTGTTCTTTTATATAATTCTATTCATGATTGAAAGAGGCATATTAAAGCTAGTTCTATTTTTCATGCCTAGAATTTCAATTAAAAAAGAATCTATTACTATTGACTTTTTTTTGTTTAGTGAGATTCTTCTGATTTCTTTAATATTTTTAGATATGGTTTCTTTAAACATATTTACAAAAGCTGAGGTAAAATCTTAAGTTCGGTTTCTGGACTTTCTCAAAATCGTATTTTTGACTGCTTTTCTTATATATGGCCCATACTCTACTGTTGTGATTTTGTTTTATTTTGTTTGGTTGTGGATATCATGAATTGTTGAAAACTAGCAATTGCAAATGCATTGTGGCAAGACTAGAAATCAGATTCCCTCTCCCACAGTTTGTTCTTGCTGTTTGTTCATTTAGTAGCTTTTCTGAGCATAGTTTTTCCTCATGTGTGGTTGTTGAATTGTTAGCTTAGTGGACAGTTTATGTTTGGAATCAGATTTACTTAAAACCAATAAGCCTCACAGGCTTTATTTTTATTTATTTATCTTTTTAAAAGATTTTATTTATTTATTTGACAGAGAGAGAGAGATCACAAGTAGGCAGAGAGGCAGGCAGAGAGAGGAGGAAGCAGGCTCTCTGCTGAGCAGAGAGCCCGATGCGGGGCTCGATCCCAGGACCCCGAGACCATCACCTGAACCGAAGGCAGAGACTTTAACCCACTGAGCCACCCAGGCACCCCCTCACAGGCTTTGTATTTTGGGGCTTTGTATATAGAATCTGTATTCAACACTCAGGCAATTGACAACTCTGCCTTAATTTTTATATTGAGGCTTGTACAGAATTTCGAGGTCAGTCAGTGTGTTTATCAGATAAATGGTTTGCAAATATTTTCTCCCATTCTGTAGGTTGCCTCTTCATTTTGTTGAATATTTCCTTTGCAATGCAGAAGCTTTTCATTTTGATCTAGTCCTAATAGTTTATTTTTACTTTTGTTGCTATGTCTTTGCTGTCACTAAAAAAATAATTTCCAAGACCAGTGTCAAGGAACTTTTCCCTGTGTTTTCATCCATTAGTTTCACAGTTTCAGGCTGGTGTTTAGTCTTTTCTTGATCCATTTTGAGTTAATTTTTGTTAGTGGTGTGAGAATTTCCTAATGCCACTTATTAAAGAGTCTATCCTTTCCCAATTGAGTGTTCTTGGTTCTTTTGTCAAATATTAGTTAACTTGATATGTGAAGATTTATTTCCGGGCTCTCAATTCTGTTCTGTTGATCTGTGTCTGTTTTAATGCGAACCATACTCTTTTGGTTATTATAGCTTTGTAGTGCAGTTTAAAATAGGACGTATGATGCCTCTAGCTTTACTCTTAAGATTGCTGTGGCTGTGAGGCACTTGGATGGCTCAGTCATCAAGCATTGCCTTCGGCTCAGGTCATGATCCCCGGGTTCTGGGATCGAACCCCACATCGGGCTCCCTGCTCAGCGGGAAGCCTGCTTCTCCCTCTCCCACTCCCCCTGCTTGCGTTCCCTCTCTCACTGTGTCTCTCTGTGTCATAAATAAATAAAATCTAAAAAAAAAAGATTGCTGTGCCTGTTTGTAATCTTCATGGCTTTATATGAATTATAGAGTTTTTCTCTTTGTGTAAAATAATGCTGTTGGAATTTTGATAGGAATTATATTGAATATGTAAATTGTTTTCAATAGTATGAACAATGGTAATATCCTAGCTCAGGAACATGGGATTTCTTTCTATTTATTTGTATCTTCAGTTTCTTTCATTAATACCTTATAGTTTTCATTGTTTGCTCTTATGCGTCATTGGTTATATTCTTTTTTTAAATATTTTTTTAATTTAATATTTTTCAAAATTTTTATTTATATTCAGTTAGTTCACATACAGTGTAATACTAGTGAATATAGTATATTCACTAATATAGTGAATCAGCACTTCCTTACAACACTTTGTGCTCATCACAAGTGCTCTCTTAATCCCTATTACCTACTTAACCCATCCTTCCACCAACCTCCTCTTGGTAATCAGCACTTCCATACAACACTTTGTGCTCATCACAAGTGCTCTCTTAATCCCTATTACCTACTTAACCCATCCTTCCACCAACTTCCTCTTAGTAACTATCAGTTTGTTCTCTAGAGTTGAGTCCGTTCTTTATTTGTATCTAATTCTTTTGTTTCCCTTTGCTCATTTATTTTGTTTTTTAAATTCTACATATGAATGAAATCATATGGAATTTGTCTTTCTCTGACAGACTTATTTCACTTAGCATAATACCATCTAATTCCATCTACATTGTTGCAAATGGCAAGACTTCATTCTTTTTGATGGCTGAGTAATACTCATTGTCTATACATACCACATCTTCTTTATCCATTGATCAGTTGATAGACACTTGGGCTCTTCCCATATTTTGGTCTTGTAGGTAATGCTGTAAACATTGGGGTCCATGTATCCCTTTGAATTCATATTTTTGGGTAAAATACTCTTAGTGCAATTGCTGGGTCCTAGGCTAGTTCTGTTTTTCCCTTTGAGGAACCTCCATACAATTTTCCAGAGTGGCTGCACGAGTTTGCATGCCCACCAGCAGTATAACAGGGTTCCCCTTTCTCCACATCCTTGCCAACACCTCTTGTTTCCTGTGTTGTTAGTTTTAGCCATTCTGACACGTGGGAGTTGGTATCTCATCATGGTTTTGATTTTTATTTTTCTGATGATGAGTGATGTTCAGCATCTTTTCATGTGTGTATTCGTCATCTGAATGTCTTCTGTGGAGAAATATGTTTGCATCTTGTGTCCATTTTTTTTTAATTCTTATTTATTTGACAGAGAGAGAACACAAGCAAGGGGGGGTGGGAAAGGGAGAAACAAACTTCCTGCTGAGCTGGAAACACCACCCCAGGCTCAGTCTCACGACCCTGAGATCATGACCCGAACTGAAGTCAAACACTTAATCAACTGAGCCACCAGGACACACCATCTTCTGCCCCTTTTTAAAATGGATTGTTTTTTGAATGTTTTATAATTTATAAGTTCTCTATATATTTTGGATACCAACACTTTATCAGAAATGTCCTTTATAGATGTTTTCTCTCATTACAAAGGTCATCTTTTAGGTTTGTTGATTGTTTCCTTTGCTGTGCATAAGTATTTTATTTTTTTTCCGTCCTGGTAGTTTATTTTTGCTTTTTGTTCCCTTGAATCGAGAGACATAGCTAGTAAGAAGTTGCTATAACTGATGTGAAAGAAGTTACTGCCAATGCTTTTTTCTAGGACTTTTATGGTTTCAGATCTCATATTTAAGTCTTAATCCATTTTGAATGTATTTTTGTGTGTGATGTAAGAAAATGGTCCAGCTTCATTCTTCTGCATCTGGCTGTCCAGTTTTCTCAATACCATTTAAGAAACTGTTTTCTGTTGAATATTCTTTCCTGCTTTGTTGAAGATTAACCATAGAGTTAAAGGGTCCATTTGTGGGCTCTGTATTCTGTTCCATTGATCGATGTGTCTGTTTTGTGCCAGTACCATACTGTCTTAATGATCACAGCTTTGTAATAGAGCTTGAAGTCCAGCTCTACTCATGATGCTTCCTCCATCTTTAGCTTTGTTCTTCTGTTTCAAGTTTGCTTTGGCTATTTGGAGTCTTTTGTGGTTCCACACAAATTTTAGGATCATTTGTTCTAAGTCAGTGAAAAATGCTGTTCGTGTTTTGATACTGATTGCATTATATGTGTAGATGCCTTTTAGTAGGATAGACATCTGACCAATATTTGTTCTTGCAATCCATGAGCATGGAATGACTTTTCATTTCTTGTGTCCTCTTCACTTTCTTTGATCAGTGTTTTATTATAGTTTTTAGAGTACAGATATTTTACCTCTTTGGTTAGGTTTATTCCTAGATATTTTGAATTTTGCTGCAGTTGTAAATGAGGTCAACTCCTTGATTTTTTTCTCTTTTTGTTGCCTTATTATTTGTGTATAGAAATGAAACAGACTTCTCTCTATTGATTTTTGTATTCTCTGACTTCACTGAATTTGTGTCTCAGTTCTAGCACGTTTTTGGTGGAGGCTTTGGGTTTTGTACATGTCATCTGCAAATAGTGAAAGTTTGAGTTCTTCCTTGCTGATTTGGGTGCCTTTTATTTCTTTTTGTTGTCTGATTGCTGCTTCCAGTATTGTGTTAAATAGTAGTGGTGGAAGTGGCTCTCCTTGTCTTTTCCTGACTATAGAGGAAAAGCTCTCAGTTTTTTGCCCATTGAGAAAGATATTGGCTGTGGGTCTTTCATAGGTGGCTTTTGTGATATTGATGTATGTTCTCCAAATCTACTTTGTTGAGGGTTTTTATCAAGAATCGATGCTATACTTTGCCACATGCTTTTTCTGCATCTATTGAAATGATCATATGGCTCTTATCCTTTCTTTTATTAATGTGGCATATAACACTGATTAATTTGCAAATATTGAACTATGTTGCACCCTTGGCTAAATGTATTCTTAGTGGTCACTTGGCTGGCTCAATTGGTAGAGCATGTGACTCTTGATCTTAACATTGTGATCTCAAGCCCCATGTTGGGTGTTGAAATTACTTACAAATAAAATCTTCAAAAAAATTATTCTTAAGTCCTTTTTGATACTATTGTAAATGAGATTGTTTTCTTGTATACTTCTTCAGATAGTTTATTGCTATTTCTAGAGAGACACTGATTTTTGTATTTTGAGTTTGTATCCTGATAATTGAATTCATTTTTTTTGTATCAACTTTTATAGACTGAATCTAATCATACATTGATACATTTTTTTAATATTCTCTAATAAAAACTTGTGATTACTTATTAAAAATACATCATTTTTATGTACCTTGAGGCAAATAATACATTATATGATAAAAAAATATGTCATTTTTATGCCCATTATCTTATTTTAACCTTATAGAAACATCAAAAGTGGTGAAAGAATAATTACTAAATTTCTTTTATGGACAATGAAACCAAAATTCTTAAGGATTAATATTCTAATGAGAAGGTAATAGCCAAGGTCTTGGGTGACTGGCTGTTCTGATCTTAATCTTTTGTGAATAATTTTGTAATGTTGCTGTTCAGAGTCATTCACATATTACAACAACATCACCATGTGCAAGCATGTTAGAAATGCAGAATATTAGCCCAGTCTCATATCTGCTGACTCCAAATTGGAATTTTAACAAAATCCCTATGTGTTTTGTATGTCCTTTGCAATTTGTGAAGTTTTGGTTTATAGAACATTGCAGTTACAGCACTGTGATCATTTTAATTGCCTTTCTTAGTGTCTTTTTTAGGTTCATTGTAAGACTTCAAAATCTAAATGAGTCAGATTCTTTAAAATTGCAGAGTATGAACATTTAAAAGATGCACTACAATTATCGGGGATATCTGCATTGGGAAACAACCAAAAGAGCTTTTTAAATACAGAATTTTGGATATCATCTCAGGTCTGTCAGTCTTCAGGAGTCATAGGTATCTTTTTAAAGCTCTATAAGTAATTCCAGTAGGTAAACTATCCTAAGAGCTACTGAATATAGAAAGGTATGTTAATTTTTTTAGGTCGTCATACATTTTTGACTTTGAGTTGCACTGTTAACCTAAAAGGGATCCCATTACACCTGTCTTTTCTGTTTTGTTTTTTTGCTTTTTTCTTTGCTTTTTTCTTTTATTTCTCTTATTAAAGTGAATAACATAAGTAATTTTTCTAGGCTAAATTATTTGGTCATGCATGTAAACTTCCTACTTGTTTAAACCAAAGAATTTTTTTCTTTAAGAAAGTAGAGAGTAGGTGAAAAACAAGAGAATTTGTAACAGAACAGTAAGTGAGCTTTTTCTTAATATGTTAATTCGACAGTAATTTGTGGGACAACTGATATTTTGGCCTATCAGTTTGAAACTTATTTGTTTATTTCTAAGGATAACAAAGCTGATGTAATTTTAAAGTACAATGCTGATGAAGCTAGAAGTCTGAAGGCATATGGCGAGCTTCCAGAACATGGTAATGTCAAAGTTACTATATTTTCTTGTCCTATGATACTATTTGTTGGTGTTTAGATGAAGCCATTTTGATAGAATTTTGTCTTGTTTACATATTGTGAGTATATGTACTTTGAAATTAGTTTTTAGTATGCTTGTCATATCAGTATTTTATACCTGATAGTATTAATACTTCAATAATAATAGAATTCTGTTGCTAAAAATTATTCTTTTGGTGGGAAGTTTAACACTTAATAATCCCTTTGTGTAGTATCTGTTAAAGAGTACATTGTTACAGAGTTTTTAATGATTTTAAAGAAATTATTTGTTTTCAGCTAAGTTATTATACTGGTATTGGTTTAGATAGAAAACAATCATCGGTTTCTCTTAGCATAATAGTCTCCTATAGGGTTCTGTTTGTTTGTTTATTTATTTATTTATTTATTTATTTGAGTTCTGTTTATTTTAATAGACATTTCTTTCTAGTGGGAAAAGTTTTGCATTTTCAGTGTAGTAAGCGTGAAGGTACTAAAATAAGTCCTTCGTAACATCAAAAAGGTAGTGTACTATTTCCTAAGGTCACACTTTTTACTTGGCAGCTACTTTATTTTACGTGTTTTTTACTGCATTACATTTTATTATCAAAATACAAGATTTTTGCATGAAGCATGAAATTTCTGACAAATTTATTTTACATAAGCATGAAATTTCTGATAAAATTATTGACACTTAAAAAAGTATTAAAATATGTGAGAGTCAGACCAGTATTTCATATTTCACTTTTATTGGGTGAAGATAAACATGATTTGACCAACTCATTTTGACTGATTTAGTAAGTCTAATAGTTGGCAAGCTATTTATTCTTCTGTTAGAACGGAATGAATATGCTGTTCTATGGTGATGATAAGTATGCTGATGATAAGTTGTTACCAAATTTTTAAACTCTTTGAAGCATACTTGGGAAACGTATAGCTACTAAATTAGTGTAATTAGAACCTTCCTGCTTTATTTACACTACCTTTTTTAACAAAATAAAAATATAATACATATACTCTTCGTTTTAATGACTTAGCAGTAAATTTGGTATTTCATTGTGAATTCACTTTGTGTGGGTGCGTTTTTCTGTAGAAGTTAGTAACATTTTTCTTGAAAATGAAACATTAGTTGAATTGAAATGTCACTTCTAAGAATGTTTTGTATAATTCAGTATTTTATACCAGACTTGTTTGTTTTTGTAGTCAGTTTACCTAATAGTATCTTGAATATATAGGAGTATATTTATTATGTCTTTAGCTAAAATCAATGAAACAGATACATTTGGTCCTGGAGATGATGATGAAATCCAGTTTGATGATATTGGAGATGATGACGAAGACATTGATGATGTAAGTAGTAGACAAAACCTTGTATTTTTTGTTTGCTTTGTTTATGTATTATCTACAAAGAAACAGGGTTTTTCCCCAGCTTTCTTTAATAGAGGAATGTTGAACACTTTAACAAAGTATATTAAGACCACTGCATGAATTTGAATATTCATCAATATTCAGAGACCAGCTAGTCATATATCTTATGCTTTGAGAAACCTTATAATCCTTCAAAACATTTCTTTCTTAAAAGAGCAATATCAGCTCTAACAGTAGGTAGTCCATAATGAAAACTTACTTAAGTGAGAGTGTCTATAGAGACAGCTATTAAGAAATGCAGCAGTTTTGAGAATGTGCCTTCTCCTCAATGAAATATTAGTACGTTAAAAGAAGAATCTTGTTTGAGCCAGCTTCCTCAATGATTGAAATTGCAATATACTCCAAAATGGAGCTCTAATTTCAAGTTATATATTGGGATTACATTATTTTATCAGATATCACTGTTTTGTGAGAAATGTTGCTTTCTTACTAATAAAGCAATAGGTGTAACAAAAGTAATAAATATCTCACTGTTCTGGTTTTACATATTGTGTGGGTATGTACTTATAAAATTAGTTTTTAGTGTGCTTGTCATATCAATATTTAATCCCTTGTAGTATTAATACTTTAATAATAAATAGAATTCTATTGCTAAAAAATATTCTTTTGGTGGGAAGTTTAACACTTTATAATCCCTTTATGTAGTATCTGTTAAAGAGTACATTGTTACAGAGTTTTTAATGATTTTAAAGAAATTATTAGTTTTCAGCTAAGTTATTATACTGGTATTGGTTTAGATAGAAAACAATGGTCAGTTTCTCTTAGCATATTTAAATAAAAGTCATCTTGATTTTCTTGGAATGTGTATTTGAAATAATTGGGATGGTGATATGTCCTACATTTCTATCAGGCTTGGGCTTTTTTTCTTTAAATGCCTCTTTTATAAAAAAAGTAGTTCAGAAACCACAAATGAGTGTTTGATTTGATACACAGAATTTAAAAATATGTAGAGTATTTGTTTCTGACGAATACTGTGCAACGCAATTAGCAAAGTTGTTCAAAAATACAAAGCCAGTCTTTAGGAAGTCTTAAGTTGAGTACCATAAGTGATACTGATACTCATGCCACATTGTTAGTCTCTGATCTAGAGCAGGGATCTCTAAATCTTTTAATCACTAACAGGCACCTTTATTAAGAGCATTTTCAGATATTCACAGAAGTTGAGAGTTTATAAAGTCAAGTGAACAGTTGTATGTACCACCAAGATTAGACTATTTGTATTTTTCTGTACTTGATTTATCACATCACTCCTTTTATTCATTTATAGATCCATATTATGTTTTTTAATTGATCCATAATATTTTTCCCCCAAATACTTTTATTTTTTCAGTGTTACAAGATTCATTATGTACCACACCCAGGGATCCATAATATTTTTAAAAATATTTTCAAATCATTCAGATTACTCTATGAGTTAAAGAAATACTGAGTACATACCTCCAATGTAGATTTTTACCAGATTTTTTTTACCATGCATTTATATGCATTTTCAAACATGAGTACCGTAAAAAGTTGTGTACATTTTAAAGCATACCCAGAAGTACAAAGTGAATAGGGATGAGGAAGAAGTATTGTCCTGCTATGTTCTTCATGTACCTCCTTTGGGGAGCCTGAGCCAGAGGATTCTTATGACTAATTTTTTGACAGTAGAATGATTATTTTCTGTGCCAAAACTTAAAATATAGTTGTGCTGTGCATTAAGTACATTTGAATATTGTGACACCTGTGGTGGGATTGAAAGCTAGGTGGGAGCTGAACTATAGTGTGTATGTGAATATTGAAGAGGAGATTTTGGTTTAGTACTACCATTTCCCATTTTTAAGGTAATTTATACTGCCATATGTCTGTTCCTACTTGCAAAATAAAAGATCTATAATCACTAGCATGAAAAGAAAGAAGGTGATTCTAAACTATACTAAACAGATGTATAACATAGAGCATTCTCAGTGAGTTCATAAAGACTAATTGAGGAAAAACAGTATACAGAATTTTTCATTCAAAAGAGTATAAGTATTTTCCAGATAGTGTAAAGGGGTCCTTATTATGTGATAGATTATTTATTGTATTATAAGAATTATTTTTTCCATGGATTTCATGTTCTTTTCACCTACAGATCTGACTTGAACTCAGAGTTTGTGAGGATTATTCTACAATTTCAATTTTGGCCAACACCTGTTAAGAAGACTAAAACTTCATTTAGTATGAATTTAGTTTAAGACACACTGATTTATTTTCCTTGTTTTAAAGTATTATATTTCTCTGAAAACTGAAGAAACTGAATTACTTTAAGTGAAATTTTAACACTTTATTCATTCAATGTAATTGAATTTAGGAATAAAAGACTACAATTACCTGCTGTTAAACAATAGAAAGAAGTCATTCCCACTGTGACTACTTTATTTTAGTTAATAGGTGTTTTGAATAAATTGCATTATCATTATAGGTTTTCATAAAGCCTTGTTAAGCTAGTCTGTTTACAGTCTTTCTGTA
Source organism: Potos flavus (assembly GCA_028534135.1). Taxonomy (NCBI): domain Eukaryota; kingdom Metazoa; phylum Chordata; class Mammalia; order Carnivora; family Procyonidae; genus Potos; species Potos flavus. The sequence goes on from JAPYYM010000020.1 coordinate 913,986, forward strand.
TATTCTAGTTATCTAGATGTTTTCTAAGATTTTTAATATAATTTAAGAAAGGTAGAAGTCAAGAAATGGAGCTATATTCATATTTATGTAGCCATATGTATTTTTATACTAAGTTTGATAACTTAAACATTCTTATCATCATTTTATGTTGCCACCATCATAAAAAAAAATTTCTAACTGCAGTTTTTAGAACATGGGCTTGAAAAGCAATTTTCAGTTTGTAAGATTATTAGTTGATAAATTCAGCGCTAAGTAACCTAATTATTTTTACATTGGAGGTATTGACATATTAGTTGATAGTATTTTTACCTAATGTTTATAGAAAATGTCTCAAAACAGCTTTTGATGGTAAAATAAGTACAGTAGTTTTTATTATACAGAATAAGTTATGTTAAATATGTCATTTATTGTCAAAAGTCATATACATTGTGACCCATATATTTGGGCTTTATGAACAATTAAATTACAATGTATAAATGAAAAACTAATTTTATAGTAAGTTCTATTAAACTAAGCCCATCTTAAAGCCTTAGCTGGGTTTTATAAAAGGGGAAGAAAGGAACCGTTACTGAGAAATATAATAAAATGTGTTGTTGAGTATATTTTGTCCTTACTTTGTGTTATTGATGTATTTTATTGTATGTACCAACTTCTGTGTATATTTTATGAGGAACTTAGATTATAACCTTTCTGTTTGACATTTTGTTTATTTTAAAGTTACCAGTTAAGGTAAAATTAAGGATAAGGCTAGTTAAACACTACCTACAGTTAAACTTTAACACAACTTTAATGGAGAAAATTCAAGTAGTTTGTAAAGCATAGCTCTTTTCCTGATTTTTCAGCAATGAGACTTAATGTAAAGAAAATACATTTTCGGGGCGCCTGGGTGGCTCAGTCGGTTGGGCAGCTGCCTTCTGCTCGGGTCATGATCCCAGGGTCCTGGAATCAAGCCCACATCAGGTTCCCTGCTCAGTGGGGAGCCTGCTTCTCCCTCTCCCTCTTCTGCCACTCTGCCTGCTTGTGCTCTCTCTATTTCTCTGTCAAATGAATAAATAAAATCTTTAAAAAGAAAAAAAGAAAATACACTTTCACCAGTTACAAAATGATAAATTTAAGAAATATAAAGGAGGTTTCGCATGGTTTCATCTCACTTTACCATAATTTTACTTCCTGCGTAATATCTTGAGCCAATTCCAATGCCAGAATATACACATAATTAAATCTAAAAATAAGAAATGAAAATGGATAAATGTAGTTCATGGGTTTTATTCTGTGAAGTTCCTCAACATTTATGTAGGTGAAATGTATCTGAGACTGAGGACTAGTTTATAAAATTTCTAAAAAAGTAGCTTTGAAGAATTGATGTAGGGATTGTCCTCATGGACAATCAAAACTTGCTGAATCAATCAAAAACTTGCTGAAATAGATAACTTTTTGTAAATAAAAATATATTGAATTTACATACTCTCCAACATTTTGCCAAGAATATCAGAATCTCCATATATGACACAGTTCATGTTAGGTAGAGAGCCACTCAAAACATCTTTTTCCTACATACTTCTTCTAACACATATAGTTTATCTAAAGAATTTCTTTAAGTACAATTACACTGCCAGTTTGTGTTTACTAATTGTTATGGTCCAATTGTGCTCTCCCTAAAATTTTCTAATCTCTAATGATAGTGATGGTATTAGAAGAGTGACCTTTAGGAAGTTTTAGGGTCAGCGCTATAAAAGAGACTTAAGGGGGTACCTTCCTCAGAATCCAAACCATACTGGCATGCTCATCATGGACTTCCAGTTTACAGCTGTGAGAAATATATTTCTGTTTATAAGCCATGCTATAAGTCTATAGCATTTTGTTACATAGCCTGAATAGACCAAGATACTGATACACATTTTTTCCTTGCTCCTCTGGAATAGCCAAGGATAGGGTTTCATCTTGGAAGTTACAAAATTAGAATTATTAGTTGGATTAAAATTGTAGCTCAGGTATAGCATTGCATGGAAGTTATTTCAATAAATTTCATGTAGAAGTTTTCTAGGTATATGATTATATTTCAAATAAGGAATGAAAGTAGAAAGAAATGAAAATCTGTTACATTCCCTGATTTCTATATAGCTCTGGAAAGGAAATCAAAATATTAAAAGCCAAGAAAAACATTTATAGCGATGTGGTACTGATTAACCTTTGCTAAGAGGGTGTACAATGATTTTGGTAGGGTTGCATTCTCATTCCCTGTTTACTCCACTTGTAGTTAGAGTATAAATACGTTGTATGTTTAGGGTGACTAGTAATCCACTTGTGTAGAAAGACTGGTGACAGTTGAGGTGTTTTTTTTTAAACATCCAAACTGTGAAGAAATTCTCTTAAGGATTCTATAGACTGTGCATATGATGACAGTTTTCTACTTTACTAACAAATGACCATTGGTTTTCTTAGGATCAAGCTAAAAATATAATTGCTTACAAAATGTAATTGGTGGTTTAGTTCAACCTGTTTTGAGTAAGCAGTCTTTATGCTGTCAGTATTCACAAATAGGTAAATTTTTGAATGAAACACTTAGATTTATTGTTCATACATTTATCTGTATTTTATACAGATTTTAATGACTTGTAGTCTTGGTTAACCTAACAAAAAGTTTTTTTCTCTTTTGTAATTGTAGTAAATTACATAACATAAAATTTACCGTCATAACTATTTTTAAATGTACAGTTCAGTGGTATTAAAAAGTCACATTGCCAAACAACCATTACCACCATCCATGCCCATATGACTTTTCATCTTCTAAAACTGATATTTTACTCGGTAAACAATAATTCTTCATTCTCATCCATAGTCCTGCTGGCAACTGCCATTATACCTACTATCCTTATGATTTTGACTATCTAAATACTTCATACAAGTAGAATACAGTATTTGTCCTTTGTGCCTAGTTTATTTCACTTAGCATAATGTCCTCAAGGTTAATCCATGTTCCAGTTAATGTCACAGTTTCCTCCCATTTATAGGTTGCATAAATGCTCCATTGAGTGTGCATACTCCATTTTCTTACCCATTTATCTGTCATAAAATACTTGGATTGTGTCCACGTTTTAGCTATTATCAATAATGCTGCTATGAACATTGGTATATAGGGAAGGTCTTTGAGACTGTTCCGTTTCTTTGGATGTTCAAATTGCTGGATCATACCACAGTTTTTTGTTTTTTTTGTTTTTTGAGGAAACGCCGTAACTTTCACCTTAGAGCAGCTGCACAATTTTACAGTCAAATCAACAGTGCACGAAGGTTCCAGTTTCTCCACATCCTCTCCGCTTTAGCTATGTTATTTTGTTTTTAAATATAAGCCATCCTGGATGTGAAGTAGAATCTCATTTTGATTTGCATTTATCTGATTGTAAGTTATGGTAAGCATCTTTGCATATGTTTATTTGACATTTCTATATCTTGGAAAAATGTCTATTCAGGTCCTTTACCCATTTTTGAATAGAGTTGTTTGTGTTTTGGTTGAGTTAAGGAGTTCTTAATGTGTTACCGATATTAATCTTTTATGTTGAAAAGACTTTCTTTCTGTTCTTTCTCCTTTAAATGGCCTTGGCACCCTTGTCAAATAATTTTTTATATATGAGGGTTTATTCTGTGCTCTCTAATCTATTCGTCTGTATGTGTCTTTATGCCAGTACCATACTGATTTTTATTACACTAGCTGTATTGTAAGTTTGAAGTCAGGAAGTACGAGTCCTCCAATTCTGTTCCTTTTAGCGATTTAGGATCCCTTGAATTTCTATACAAATTTTAAGGTGGGTTTTTCTATTTCTACAACGACAAAAATTATTGGGACTTTGATCGGGATGGGATTGAATCTGTAGATAACTTTCAGTATTAAAACTCATACTTAATACTGTCTTCCAATCCACGAATGTAAGATGTGTGTTAATTTCATAATGTGTTATGTAATTTCTTTCAGGAATATTTTATACTTTTACTATACAAGTCTGTTGTCTCCTTGATTCAGGTGATTAGTATCTTGTTCTTTTTTGATGTTGTTAAAAACAAAATTGTTTTTGTAATTTCCTTTTCAGATTGTTAATTGTGTATAGAAATGCAGCTGCTTCCTATGTGTTGACTTTGTATCCTGCTATCTTGATGAATTCACTTACTCTAATATTTGATGTGTGGTTAGAATCTTTAGAGTTTTCTACATAAAATATCACATCATTTACAAGATGGGTAATTACACAGTGCTATGTTTAACAGGACTGGTGAAAGCAGGCATCCTTACCATGTTCCTAATCATAGAAGAAAGATTTTTGATTCTTTACTATTCAGTGTGTTCGCTGTGGGTTTTTAAATATGGCTATGAATGTTGAGTCAGTGTTCTTATAATCCTACTTTGTTGTGTGTTTTTATCATGACAGGGTGTTGAATTTTGTCATGCTCTTTCTGCATAGAGGTGATTTTTTTTTCTCCTTAAATCTGTTAATGTGCAGTTCATTGATTTTTTTCTTTTTTTTTTTGGTTGAACCATCCTTGAATTCCATGTCTAAATTCCTTGCTCATGGTTTATAATCCTTTTGATATACTACTGAATTTGGTTTGCTTTTATGTCATTGAGGATTTTGTCATCAGTGTTTATAAGAATGAATGTTCTATAGTTTTCTCTTTTGCCTTTGTCTGACTTCTGTAGCAAGATAATGGTGGTCTCATAGAATTCATTAGGAAGCATTTCTCTATTCGTTTTGGGGGAAAAGTTTGAAAAGGATTTTAGAAGGTGTTAAATTGAGAAGCTGTTAGCACATCTTTTTTTTTTTTTTTTTTTTTTTCAGTGTTCCAAGATTCATTGTTTATGTACCACAGCCAGTGCTCCATGCAATACATGCCCTCGTCAATACCCACCACCAGTAAATTCAAGTACAGGACTTTTCTTTGGAAGATTTTTAATTATTGAATCTATCACTTCCCTAATTATATGTCTATTTAGGTTTTCTATTTTTGTGATTCATTCTTGGTAGGTTTTGTTTTTTCTATGAACCTACTTAGGTCATCCAAGTTGTTGACATCCAACTATTTCTAGGACTCTCATAATACTTTTTGTAGAATCAGTAGTATTCCCAATTTTAATTTGAGTTTACTAATTTGAGTCTTTCTAATCAATGTAGCTAAAGGTTATTTGGTTTTATAGATTTTTGAAAAATCCAACTCTTTATTTCAGTAATTTTTCTCTATATTTTCCTCTAATTCATTTATTTCTGCTCTATTCTTTATTCTGTCTAGCTTTGGGTTTTTCTATTTCCAGTTAATTAAGTTATAAAATTAGGCTGTTGATTAGAGACCTTTTTTATTTTTTAATGTAAGCCCCAAAACTCTAAATCTCCCCCCTTTCACTGCTTTTGCTGTACACTGTATGTTGTGTTTTAGTTTTCATTTGTTACTGAATATTTTCTGGTTTTCTTATGATTCCTTCTTTGATCCATTCATTATTTAAAAGTATGTTATTTAATTTCCACATTTTGATATGCAGAACCTTGTAATATAAACTCAAATTCCATATTCTATACTTACCATTCCCTTTGTTTGCATCTTAGGTTCTTAAAACAGGATGTACATAAAATAGTACATATTTGTATATTCATGTCAACACAAGGTAATTTGCTATCAACCTCTATTATTTCAACACAAGATTAATTTATTTTTAAATGTATCTGTTTTTACTTACCTCTCTTTCTTAATTACAAGAAAAAGTATTTTAGTTAGTTTTCAATGATTGATTAGTTGCTTAAAAACACCCACTGTTGGGGCGCCTGGGTGGCTCAGTGGGTTAAAGCCTCTGCCTTCGGCTCAGGTCGTGATCTCAGGGTCCTGGGATCGAGCCCCGCATTGGGCTCTCTGCTCAGCGGGGAGCCTGCTTCCTCCTCTCTCTCTGCCTGCCTCTCTGCCTACTTGTGATCTCTCTCTCTCTGTCAAATAAATAAATAAATAAAATCTTAAAAAAAAAAAAAAAAAAAACACCCACTGTTCATTACAACACGGACCCGTCCTATGTCCCTTAGATCCCTCCCTTCTGTCACCCTCAGTTTGTTTTCCAGAGTCCAGAGTCTCTCATGGTTTGTCACCCTCTGATTTCTTCCTATTCCATTTTTCCTCCCTTCACAAATGGTCCTCCATGCTATACCTTATGTTCACATATGAGTGAAACCATGTTAAAATTGTCTTCCTCTGCTTGACTTATTTCACTCAGCATAATCTCCAGTTCCATCCATGTTGATGCAAATGGTGGGTATTCATCCTTTCTGACGGCTGAGTAATATTCCATTGTGTGTATGAACCATGTTGTCTTTATCCATTCATCTGTTGAAGGGCCTCTTGGCTCCTTCCACAATTTGGCTATTGTGGACATTGCTGCTATGAACATTGGGGTGCATATTCCCCTTCTTTTCCCTACATCTGTATCTTTGAGGTAAATACACAGTAGTGCAATTGCAGGGTCATAGGCTAGCTCTATTTTTAACATCTTAAGAAACCTCCATGCTGTTTTCCAGAGTGGCTGCACCAGCTTGCATTCCCACTAACAGTGTGAGAGATATTCCCCTCCTCAACATCCTTACCAACACTTGTTTGGTGTCTTGTTAATTTTTGCCATTCTAACTAGTAGAAGGTGAGATCTCATTGTGATTTTGATTGGTATTTCCCTGATGGAGAGTGATGTTGAACATTTGTTCATGTGGCTCTTAGCCATTTGTATGTCTTCTTTGGAGAAGTGTCCATTTATGTTTCCTGCCCATTTCTGACTGGATTATTTGTTTTTTGAGTGTTGAGTTTGAGAATTTTTTTTTTTTTTTAAGATTTTATTTATTTATTTGACAGCGTGAGAGCACACAAGCAGGGTTAGCAGCAGAGGGCGAGGAAAAAGCGGATTCTCCGCTTAGCAGGGAGCCCAATGTGGGACTCAATCCCAGGACCCTGGGGTTATGACCTGAGCAAAGGCAGACACTTAACCATCTGAGCCACCCAGGCACCCCAGAATTTGAGTTCTTTATAGATCTTGGATATCAGCCCTTTATCTGAAATGTCATTTGCAAATAACTCTTCCCATTCCATGGGTTGTCTGTTTTGTTGACTTTCTCCTTTGCTGTGCAAAAGCTTTTTATCTCGATCAAGTCCCAAAAGTTCATTTTTGCTTTTATTTCCCTTGCCTTTAGAGATGCGTCTTGAAAGAAGTTGTGATGGCCAATGTAGAAGAGGCTACTGCCTGTGTTCTCCTCTAGGGTTTTGATAGATTCCTGTCTCACACTGAGACCTTTCATCCATTTTGAGTTTATCTTTGTGTATGGTGTAAGAGAATGGTCAAGTTTCATTCTTCTACATATAGCTGTCCAATTTTCCCAGCACCATTTATTGAAGAGATTGTCTTTTTTCCATTGAGTATTTTTTCCCGATTTGTTGAAGATTAATTGACCATAGGATTTAGGTCCATTTCTTGGGTCTCTACTCTGTGAGACGTTGGTCTGTGTGTCTGTTTCTGTGCCAATACCATACTATCTTGGTGATCACAGCTTTGTAATAGAGCTTGAAATCAGACATCATGATGCCCCCAGCCTTAGTTTTCTTTTTGAACATTCCCTTGGCAATTCAGAGTCTTTTCTGGTCCTATACAAATTTTAGGATTGTTTGTTCCAGCTCTGTGAAAAATGTCAATGGTATTTTGATAGGAATTGCACTGAATGTATAGATTGCTCTGGGCAGCATGAACAGTTTAACAATGTTTATTCTTCCAACCCAACGGCATGTAATGTTTTTTTTGTTTCTTTGTGTCTTCCTCTGTTTCATAAGTGTTTTGTAGTTTCTAGAGTATAGATTCTTTACCTCATTGATTAGGTTTATTCCTAGGTATCTTATGGTTTGTGGTGCTCTTGTATATAGAATCAATTCCTTAATTTCTCTTTCTTCAGTTACATTGTTATTTTATATAAATGTAACAGACTCTGTGCACAGATTTTCGTATCCTGCCATATTAGTGAATTCTTAGGTGAGTTCTAGTAGTTTGGGGTGGAGTCTTTTGGGTTTTCCAAATGAAGTATTATGGCATTTATGAAGAGAGAAAGTTTGACTTCTTCTTTGCCAATTTGAATGCCTTTTATTTCTTTTTGTTGTCTGATTGCAGTAGCTAGGATTTCTATTACTAAGTTGAACAATAATGGTGAGAGTGTGCATCCCTGTTGTGTTCCTAACCTTAAAGGAAAAGCTCTCAGTTTTCCCCCATTGAGAATGATATTCATTTACTGTGGGCTTTTTATAGATGGCTTTTATGTCATTGAGGTATGTTCCCTCTATCCCTACACTCTGAAGAGCTTTAATCAGGAAAGGATGCTGTATTGTCAGATGTTTTTTCTGCAAGTTGAGAGGATTATATGGTTCTTTTCTTTTATTAATGTGCTCTATCATGTTGATGGATTTGCGAATGTTGAACCACCCCTGCAGCCCAGGAATAAATCCCACCTGGTCTTTGTGAGTAATCCTTTTAATGTACTGTTGGATCCTTTTTGTCTAGGATCTTGTTGGGTGTTTTGGCATCCACGTTCATTAGGGATATTGCTCTGTAGTTCTCCTTTTTTTGATTTTGGGATCAGGGTAATACTGCCCTCATAGAGTGTTCGGAAGTTTTCCTCTTTCTGTTTTTGAAACAGCTTCAGTAGATTAAGTATTATTTGTTCTTTAACCATTTGGTAGAGGGGGCCCGGGTGACTCACTCCTTTAGCACGTGACTTCGGCTCAGGCCATGATACCAGGGTCCTGGGATTGAGCCCCTTGTCAAGCTTCCTGCTCAGCGGGAAGCTTGCTTCTCCCTCTCCAGTTCCCCCTGCTTGTGTTCCCTCTGTCTCTCTCACTGTGTCAAATAAATAAATGAAATCTTAAAAAAAATAATAAAAATAAAATAAATGTTTGGTGGAATTCCCCTGGGAACCATCTCACCCTGGACTTTTGTTTTTTGGGAAGTTTCAATTACTGCATCAATTTCCTAACTGGCTCTTGGTCTGTTCAGATTTTCTATTTCTTCCTGTTTCAGTCTTGGTATTTACAAGTTTGCAGGAATGCATACATTTCTTCCAGATTGCCTAATTTCTTGCCATATAGTTCCTCAAAATATGTTCTTAAAATTGTTTCTATTTCTTTGTCATTACTTGTGATCTCTCACCTTTCATTCATGATTTTATTAATTTGGTCCTTTCTTTCTTCTATTTTTTTAATTTAATTTAATTTTTTCAATGTTCCAAGATTCATTGTTCATGCACCAAACCCAGTGCTCCATGCAACACGTGCCCTCCTCAATACCCACCACCAGGCTCACCTACTCCCCGACCCCCATGCCCTCTCAAACCCTCAGTTTATTTCTTGGTGTAAGGTGGTATCTCAATGTGGTTTTGATTTGAATTTCCCTGATGGTTAATGATGGTGAAAATGTTTTCATGTGTCTGTTAGCCATGGTATGTCTTCTTTGGAGAAGTGTCTGTTCATGTCTTCTGCCCATTTTTTGACATAATTGTCAAAATCATGTTTTGATTTTGTTTTTTGGGAGTTGAGTTTGAGGAGTTCCTTATAGATCTTAGATATCAGACCTTTGTCTGTAGTGTCATTTGCGAATATCTTCTCCCATTCCATGGGTTGGCTCTTTGTTTTGTTGACTGTTTCCTTTGCTGTGCAGAAGCTTTTTATCTTGATGAAGTCCCGAAAGTTCATTTTCACTTTTGTTTCCTTTGCCTTTGGAGACATGTCTTGAAAGAAGTTGCTGTGGCTGATGTTGAAGAGGTTACTGCTGATGTTCTCCTCTAGGATTTTGATGGATTCCTGCCTCATGTTCAGGTCTTTTATCCACTTCGAGTTTATCTTTGTGTATGCTGTAAGAGAATGGTCAAGTTTCAATCTTCTATATGTAGCTGTCCAATTTCCCATCACCATTTATTAAGGAGACTGTCTTTTTCCCCACTGGATATTTTTTCTAGCTTTGTTGCAGATTATTTGGCCATAGAGTTGTGGGTCCATATCTGAGCTCTCTACTCTGTTTCACTGGTCCATGTGTCTGTTTTTGTGCCATTACCATGCTGTCTTGGTGAGCACCACTTTGTAGTAAATCAGGCAATGTGATGCCCCCAGCTTTGTTTTTCTTTTTCAACATTACCTTAGCAATTCGGGGTCTTTTCTGGTTCCATACAAATTTTAAGATTATTGTTCCAGCACTTTGAAAAATGCTAGTAGAATTTTGATCATGATAGCATTGAAAGTATAGATTACTCTGGGCAGTATAGACGTTTTAACAATGTTTATTCTTCTGATCCATGAGCATGGAATGCTTTTCCAACTTTTTGTGTCTTCATTTTCTTTCATGAGCGTTCTGCAGTTCCTCAAGTACAGATCCTTTACTTTTTTGGTTAGGTTTACTCCCAGGTATCTTACGGTTTTTGGTGCAAATGGAGTCGATTCTCTAATTTCCCTTTCCATATTTTCACTGTTAGTGTATAAGAAAGCAATTGATTTCTGTGCATTCATTTTGTACCCTGCCATATTACTGAGTTGCTGTATGAGTTCTAGTAGTTTGGGGATGGAGTCTTTTGGGTTTTCCGTATAAAGTATCATGTCATCTGTGAAGAGAGAGAGTTTGACTTCTTCTTTGTCAATTTGAAACCCTTTTATTTCTTTTTGTTGTCTGATTGCTGTTGCTAGGACTTCTAGTACTATGTTGAACAAGAGTGGCGAGAGTGGGCATCCTTGTCGTGTTCCATATCTCAAAGGGAAGACTGTCAGCTTTTCAACATTGAGAATGATATTCGCTGTGGGCTTTTCATACATATTTTTATGAAGTTGAGGGGTGTTCCCTCTATCCCTATGCTTTCAAGAGTTTTACTTAGGAACGGATGCTGTATTTTGTCAAATACTTTTTCTGCATCGATTGAGAGGACCATGTGATTCTTTTCTGTTCTCTTATTGATTTGTTCTATCACATTGATTTGTGAATGTTGAACCACCCCCACCTGGTCAAAGTGGATAATATTTTTAATGTCCTATTAGCTAGGATCTTGTTGAGAATCTTGGCATCCATATTCATCAGGGATATTGATCTGAAATTCTCCTTTTTGATGGGGTATTTCCCTGGTTTGGGATCAGGGTAATGCTGGCTTAATAGAAAGAGTCTAGATTTGTTTTGTTTTGTTTTGTTTTGTTTTTTGAAACAGCTTCAGGAGAATAGGTATTATTTCTTCTTTGAATGTTTAGTAGAATTCCCCAAGAAATCCGTCAGGTCCTGGACACTTGTTTTTTGGGAGGTTTTTGATCACTGCTTGAATCTCGTTACTAAATATTTGTCTATTCAGGTTGTCAATTTCTTCCTGATTCAGTCTTGGAAGTTTATAGGTTTCCAGGAATGCTTCCATTTCTTCTAGGTTGCTTAACTTATTGGCATATAGCTATTGATAATAATTTCTGATGATTGTTTCTATTTCCTTTGGATTAGTCGTGATCTCTCCCCTTTCATTCATAATTTTATAATTTGGGTCCTCTCTCTTTTCTTTTGGATTAATTTGGCCAGAGGTTTTTCGATCTTATTGATTTCTTTCAAAAAACCAACTTCTGGATTCGTTGATGCGTTCTACTGTTTCTCTAATTTCCAACTCATTGATCTCTGCTCTGATCTTGATTATTTCCCTTCTTGTGTGTGGGTTTGGCTTAATTTGTTGTTGATTTTCCAGTTCTTTAACTGTAAAGAGAGGTGATGTATTTGGGATTTTTCAATTTTGTTTGAGTGAGGCTTAGATCGCTATGTATTTCCCCCTTATGACCACCTTTGCCGTGTCCCATAGGTTTTGGACCGATGTGTCTTCATTCTCATTGGTTTCCATGAATTGTTTAAGTTCTTTGATTTCCTGGTTGATCCAAACATTCCTGAGAAGGTTGGTCTTTAGCCTCCAAGAGTTTGAATTCCTTCCAAACTTTCTCTTGTGGTTGAGTTCCAGTTTCAAAGCATTGTGGTCTGAGAATATGCAGGGAATCATCTCAATCTTTTTGTATTGGTTGAGTCCTGATTTGTGACCCGCTATGTGGTCTATTCTGGAGAAAGTTCCATGTGCACTCGAGAGTTTCTGACATTATTCTGATGTCCCTTCCTCTGTATGTAAGGAGTCTCTTCCCCTTAGCTGCCTTCAGAACCTCTTGTCTAAAATTATAGTTTGTGAATCTCACTATAAAATGTGGATATCTTTCAGGACTTGTTGATCTTGGGGGCCATCCTTTCTGCCTCTAGGACACGATCACTTGTTCCATTCCCCAGATTGGGGAAATTTTCATCCAGAATTTGTTCAGCTATCTCTGGTTTTCTGTCTTTCTCCACCCCCTCAGGGATTCCAATAATTCTGACGTTGGAATATTTCATGGCATCATTTATTTCCCTAATTCTGTTCTCATGGCTTCTAAGCAGTTTATTCTAGCCCTCCTCCTGATTTTTCTTTTCTATCAGCTTGTCCTCAAGATCACCAATTCTATCTTCTGTCTCTGTTACCGTAGGTGTTAGAGAATTTAGATTAGAATGGCTCTCATTGATAGCATTTTTAAGTTCAGCCATATCAGCTCTTAGTTCTACCCTTAGAGATTCTATGTTGTCTCTAATGTTTTTCTCCATCCTGCCCATTGCCTGGATAATTGTTATCCTGAATTCCCTTTCTGACATACTGTTTATGTCCATATCCAGTAGTTCTGAGGGAGAGGGCACAGTCTCTGTGTTTTTCCTCTTTTGGGTGTTCCTCCTCCTAGTCATTCTGGTGAGTGGTTGAGGGGATGTATAGCTGAATATATCAACCATGATCCAGGCTAGATGCACCCTGGAAAGTTTCAGAGCTATTGGAATTCACCACCAAAAGGAAAGAAAAAAGAAAAAGAGAGAGAAAGAGAGGGAAAAAAAAGAGAAATCCCAACCAAAATGAGCCCAAAAGTAAGATTTATAAGGTATAAAAAACAAACATGAAAAAAGTAAATAACAAGAAAAAGGAACCCAGCCAAAATGAATCCCAAGAAAAAGATTTATAAAATACCAGAACAAAAACAAATACACAGAAACACTGACAGAAGAATAAGATGGGAGGGTGGTTATAAATCCTTGATGTGGGTGAGGAAGTTTATTTCGGATCTTTCTGGGTGTATCATTGTATTAAGACTCTAGTTGTAATGTTAAGTAGTTTAAAAAAATTAAAAGACCAATGATGGTGAGAATGAATTAAAAAAAAGAAAAAACTCGTATATATGAAATATACAGGTTTTAGGGTAATACCAGGGGCTTAATATATTGTTTTCTCCTGATGTTAGGGTTTTACAGTTTTATGGGGACCCTGTGGTTATCGTCCTCTTGTTTTTGGTTTGTCTTTTGTGGGAGGGGCCTGCCATGTTTTCCAGTCAATCTTGCTTGGGTTGAGTCGTCCTGCTGGCTATCAAGGGCCTGGGCTCTGTGGAAACTGTTTTTTCAGGCTTTTGCTCTCTGGAGGTTTTTTTTTATTATTATGTTCAGTTATCCCATCACATGATTGTCCCATTTTAAGACTGGTGTAAATATTATTTTTTTTAAATAAATATTCAAATGGAAAATCCAAGACCTTACCAATTAATATTTTAATATTGAAGAAATTAGTGCTTAAAATAATATAATTTGGGCAAGAAATTCCCTTTTTTTGAAGATTTAAGTCCTAAATTTCAAACCAAGAGATTTCATTGCAATGGAGTGAAACAGAGCTGTGTGGTAAGGATTTATTTCCCACTTTGGATAAAACTAAACTTATGTAGAATTTCTAGCTCTGTCCTGTAGGTCTCTTTCAGTATCTTACCACTTTCTTTTACAGTTTCCAGGTAACTTTTAGCAGAGCTAACCATTAACACACAGCCTAATACAAAAGAAGTTAACAGGAGAACATTTCAAATCTTTTGCTCATACATTATAGGACTTTTGTTAAATGTCTGTCTCAAATGTGAATCTGTTAGCAGTAAGGCATGGGGTCCTTGGAAGATCCATTTGAGATAAAAAGAACTCGTCAACTTTGCTAAGGATGTGGGGCATCCCTCAGAGGCACCTTAGGAAGGCCAAGCAGTCACCATGTCTCTGGGAGAGCTCCATTGCGGTGGAAAATGACAGGACTTCAAGCAACTGAAAGGCTAGGAAGGAAAGGATTCTCAAACTTTGAGATTCCCTGGGACTTAGGGATTCCCTGGGACTTGGAGCCTTACAAACTAAGTTGTTGGAAGTAACTATTTGCATTTAATAACATGGCTTAAATTTATTTGCAGAAAAAAAAAATTAAAACATGAAACCGCTACTGTTGTTTTATTGAGGAAAGGGAATGCTAAAATCTCTGTTATGTACAAAGTGACACAGACTGCTGCTGTCAAATTTTAAAAATGGAATCTCTGAGTGTCTGTACTGACTGGTGTCAAAGAATCTGTCTCCCAGAATGGCAGAGATTGACATCATTTTACATTTTTATGTAGTGCAATCCTTAAAAACCCCAGAGAGATTAGTGTCTAAACACTTGAGGAAGAAATGAAAACAAACAAACAAAAAAACAAAGCAAAACAAAAGTAACATTTTCCCTCACCCAGAAGTATCGAGTCCAACAGGTCGAATATGCAGAGAACTCCAGGCTCAGTTCTTAATCTTTTGTAACTGTCCTGGAATTACAAGAGAGCCTGGAAGGACAGATGATGGCAATGCTTCTCAGGGACAGAGATCTCCTCACTGTAAGCATCAGTGGGCTTTGATCAGCCTAGTACTTTTAGGTTGCAAGATGCCCTACCAGCAGAAAGTCTAGACTCCAGAGACGTATTTTTCTCTGGCAACAGAACACTATTAAGTCATACAGACATAATGGAAATTAAATACAAAACTGAGAAATCTACTTGCTGTTGAGTTTAATTGTTTTAAAGATTTTATTTATATGAGAGAGAGTGAAAGAGCATGACTAGGGAAGAAGGGTGGAGGGAGTGGGAAAAGCAGACTCACCACAGAATGAGGAGCCTGATGAGGGACTCAATCCCAAGACCCTGGGATCATGACCTGAGCATAAGGTAGAGACGCTTAACCCACTGAACCACGAAGGTGCCTGAGTTCAATATTTTTAATCCAAAAGTGCTTACTTTAACAGACTGGATAGGGAAACTAGCATAATAGTGCATCAAACTCAGTTTTATTACCAAAATCCTAGATTAAATTTATCTTTTGAAATTAGTATTTTTTTCTTTTTTAAATTTAATTTTATTTAATTTTATTTAATTTTTTCAGTGTTCCCAGATTCATTGTTTATGCCCCATACCCAGTGCTCCATGCAAAGTATTCTTGTTTTCTTAAGGTAAATATCCAGGAATGGAGTTATTGGATTATATGCAGAATTTTCATTTTTAACTTTTTGAGAAATCTCCACAGTGCTTTCTACAGACACAAGTTACCAACAGTACATGATCTCCCCTTTCTCCATATCCTTACCAATACATATTTCTTGTCTATTTGCTATTACTCAATCTGACAGATGTGAAGAGAATCTTGCTGTTGTTTTGACTTGCTATTTCCAGATGATTACTGATGTTACAGGGATATTTCCATGAATCTTTGGCCATGACTTTCTTTCTTTCTTTTTTTTTTTTTTTTTTTTTTTGCCAGTTTAATTAATTTTATTTTATTTTTTCAGTGTTCCAAGATTCATTGTTTATGTACCACACCCAGTGCTCCATGCAATATGTGCCCTCCTCAATACCCACCACTAGGCTCGCCCAACCCCCCACCACTATCCCCTCCAAAACCCTCAGTTTGTTGCTCAGAGTCCACAGTCTCTCATGTTACACATGTCTTATGTTACACAAGTAAGTAAAACCGTTTGATAATTTACTTTTTAAAAAAATTTTTTTAATTTAATTTTTTCAGTGTTCCAAGATTCATTGTGTATGTACCACACCCAGTGCTCCATGCAGTATGTGCCCTCCTTAATAACCACCACCAGGCTCGCCAATTTACCCAACCACCTCGGCTTCAAAACAGTGTTTGTTTCACAGAGTCCATTCTCTCATGCTTCGTCCCCCCTCCGATTTCCATCAATTCACCCTTCCTTTCCTTCTCACAATGTCCTCCGTGTTATTCCTTATGCTCCACACATAAGTGAAACCATATGATAATTGACTTATTTCACTCAGCATAATCTCCTCCAGTCCCATCCATGTTGATACAAAAGTTGGGTATTCATCCTTTCTGATGGAGGCATAATATTCCATTGTATATATGAACCTTATCTTCTTGATCCATTCATCTGTTGAAGGGCATCTTGGCTCTTTCCACAGTTTGGCGATTGTGGCCATTGCTGCTATGAACATTGGGGTCCATGTGGCCCTTCTTTGTACTGCATCTGCATCTTTGGGGTAAATACGCATTAGTGCAATGGCGGGTCATAGGGTAGATCTATTTTTAATTTCTTGAGGAATCTCCACACTGTTTTCCAAAGTGGCTGCACCAACTTGCATTCCCACCAACAATGGAAGAGGGTTCCCCTTTCTCCACATCCTCTCCAACATTTGTTGTTTACTGTCTTGTTGATTTTGGCTATTCTAACTGGTGTAAGGTGGATTGCATTAAATCTATAGATTGCTTTGGATAATATAGACATTTTAATGATATTAATCTTTCAGTTCATGAGTATCGAATAGCTTTCCATTTGTTTTTGCTGTTTCAAGTTCTTTCACCAATATCTTATAGTTTTCAGAGTACAGGTCTTTCACTTCTTTATTTTTTTCCTATGTATTTTATTATTTATGGTGCAATTATTACTGGGATTATTTTCTTAATTACTACTTAAGTAATGCTTTGTTATTAGTGTATAGAAACACAACAGATTTCTATATATTCATTTTGTATCCGTGACTTTACTGAGTTAATTTATTAGTTCTAATAAATATTCTGGTGGAGTCTTTAGGGTTTTCTATACTTAATATCATGTCACCTGCAAATAGTGACAGTGTTACTTCTTCCACACAAATTTGGATGCCTTTCATTTCTTTTTTGTTGTCTGATTGCTGTGACTAGAACTTCCACTACTGTGTTGACTAACAGTGATGAGAGCGACAACATGTCTTGTTCTTGACCTTAGAGAAAAAGCTTTCAGTTTTTCACCACTCATATTATATTAGCTATTAGTTTTTCATCTATTGCCTTTATTATGTTGTAGTATGTTCTTTGTATACGCAATTTACCAAAGTTTATGATGAGAGGATGTTTATTTTGTCTAATGCCTTGAGATGCAAATATGGTTTTATTTTTCCTTTTGTTAATGTGATGTATAACATTGATTAACTTGAGAATATTAAGCCACACTGTCATCCCTAAATACATCCCACTTGATTGTAGTGAATAAAGCTTTAATGTATCGTTGGATTCAGCTTACTGATATTTTGTTGAGGATTTTTGTATTTATGTTCATCAGAGATATTGATCTGTAGTTTTCTTCTTTTTTGGCTGTGTCTATTTTTGGCTTTGGTATCACAGTACTGCTGCCTTCATAGAGTAAGTTTGGAGGGATTGCTTTCCTCTACAGTTTGGAATAGTCGGAGAGCGATAGTTATTGACTTTTCCCCCCCAGTGTTTCAAGATTCATTTTTTATGCTTTTTTAGAAATGTTTGGTAGATTTCACCTGGAGACCATTTGGTCCTAGACTTCTACTTGTTTAGTGTTTTGTTTTTTTTTTAAATTACTGATTCATTTTTGTTACTAGTTCAGTCTGTTCCAATCTTCTATTTCTTCCTAAATCAATTTTAGAAGACTGTATGTTTCTAGGAAATTATTCATTTCTTCTCATTTCCTTTTTTTTATTACGTTCAGTTAGCCACTGTATAGTTTTTGACGTAGTGTTCAGTGATTCATTAGTTTTATAATACTTAGTGCTCATTACAACACGTGCCCTCCTTAATACTGATCACCCCGTTACCTTATCCCTCCCAGCCTCCTCTCTTCTGAGACCTTCAGTTTATTTCCTGGGGCCCATAGTCTCTCATGGTTCATCTCCCTCTCTGATTTCTTCCCCTTCAATTTTCCCTCCCTTCCCAAATTGTCCTCCATGCTATGCCTTATGTTCCACATATAAGTGAAATCATATGTTAAAATTGTCTTTCTCTGCTTGACTATTTCACTCAGCGTAACCCCTTCCAGTTACACCCATGTTGATGCAAGTGGTGGGTATCCATCATTTCCGATGGCTAATATTCCATTGTATATATGAACTTCATCTTCTTTGTCCATTCATCTGTTGAAGGGCATCTCGGCTTCTTCCACAGTTTGGCTGTTGTTGACATTGCTGCTATGAGCATTGGGGTGAATGTGCCTCTTCTTTTCACTATATTTCTATTTTTGGAGTAAATACCCACTAATGCAATTGCAGGGTAGCTCCATTTTTAACTTTTTAAGGAACCTCCATATTGTTTTCCAGAGTGGCTGAACCAGCTTGCATTCCCACCAACAGTATAAGAGGGTTCCCCTTTCTCTACATCCTCACCATTTGTTGTTTGCTGTCTTGTTAATTTTTGCCATTCTAACTGATTTAAGGTGGTATCTCATTTCTTATACAAATGAAACAGATGGAGCCAAATGGTGGACTGATGAATTTCACATTGATCCCTCATAACAGAAAAAAGACCAAAAAAAAGTGAAATATTGGTTTCAGGAGTAGAATTTAGCGTGACTTATCACTTACATACAACATTCAGTGCTCATTACAAGTGCCCTCCTTAGTACCCATCATCGATTTTTTTTTTTTTTTTTTTTGGTGGAGTTTAGGGTGTTTTATATATCATAGGATATCATCTGCCAATAGCAAATTTTTACTTCTTCCTTACCAATTTGACTATTTTGTATTTCTTTTTCTTATTGCTGCAACTAGAGTTCTAGTACTATGTTGAATAAAAATAGTTAGTGTGAACATCCTTGTCTTGATCCTGACCTTGGAGGAAAAACTCTTTTTCACCATTTAGTATGATATTAGTTGTGGACTTTTTATGTATAGTCTTTATGATTTTCAGGTATGTTCCCTCTCTACCCACTTAACTGAAGTTATTATAATGAAAAAATGTTATTAGAAAATGATTTTTCTTCATCTATTGAAATGATTATACTTTTATTTAGAGATGCATCATATTTATTGATTTGCAAATATTGAAACACCACATGCTTCACCAGAACTGCATAAATTTAAAACGGGGTAAATGCATGGAACACTACATCAAAAATTAATGATGTACCATATGGTGACTAATGTAACATAATTTTTAAAAAGCTAAAAACTAAACTAAAATAAAATAGGGTAAACGATTTTTTTAGTTTAGTCTTAAATTTGATGCTAGTATTTTCTTGGCGATTTTCGTGTCCATGTCAGAGTTATGGGCCTGTATTTAATTTTATTTTGTGTGGTGTCTTTTTCTGTTCTTGGTTTTGAGATGATTCTGAACTCAGAGGGCGAATTTGAAAATTTTTCTTCTTCTTTCATTTTTGAAATAGTTTGAGAGGAATAGGTATTAACTCCCTTTTGAAAATGTTTGGTGGAATTTTGAAGCCATATGGACCTGGACTTTTAGTTGTTGGAAGATTTTGATTACTGATTTAATTTCATTTCTAGTAATCACTCTGTTCAAATTTTTTATTTCTTTCTTGGTGATTCAGTAGGGAAGATTGCAAGTTGCCAGGAAATTTTCTATTTCTTTAGATTATCCAATTTGTTGCCAATATATAAAATTTTCTTATAATTCTTTGCATTGTGGTGCTGTCTTTTTTTTTTTTTTTTTCATTTCTAGTTTTATTTATTTGAGTCCTTCCCTTTCCCCTGATAATTCTGGCTTAAGGTTTATTAATTTTATCTTTTCGAAGAACCAGTTCTTGGTTCTATTGATCTTTCTGTTTCTTTGTTGTTGTTGTTATTTCATTTACCATCACTGTTTTTTTTATTTCCTTTCTTCTACTGACTTAAATCTTTGTTCTTATTTTTCTAGGTTCTTTACATGTAAGATTAAATTGTTCATTGGAAATTTTTCTTGTTTCTTGTAATAGAAAAATAAACTTCTCTCCTAAAACTGCTTTTTCCAATTCTTGGGGATATTGGGTTTTCTCAGGGATATGTTTTCATTTTTGTTTCTCCCCATGCAGTTTTCATTTCCACTTTGATTTCTTCCTTGACATTTATGTTGTTAAGTAATAATTGTTTAGTCTGTGTTCGTTTTTATCTACCTATTTTTTATTTTAATTAATTTGTAGTAGACTTATATGTGAACTATTCTGGAGAATGTTCCATGTGTTTTTGAAAGGCATGTGTTTTCTACATTTTTTTGAATTGAATGTTTTGAATATATTTCTTGGGTTCAATTGGTCTAGTGTGTCATTCAAAGCCACTGTTTCCTTATTGATTTTCTGTCTAGATCATTTATCCCTTGATATAAGTGTGGTGTTAAAGTCCCCTACTATTATTGTATTTCTGTCTATTTGTCTTTTTTAAGTCTGTGAATATTTACTATATGTGTTTAGGTATTATGTTTTATATTTGGGGAAAAAAATTTAAAATTGTTATACCCTCTCACTGGATTGACCCCTTTATCATTATGTCATGTCCTTTGTTGTGTCTTGCTACATTGTTTTGTTTGAAGGTATTTTGTCTGATATCAGTATTGCCTCCCTAGCTTTAAAAAATTACTATTTGCCTAGGATATCTTTTTTTTTTTCATCTCTCCTCTTTCAGTTTTTGTGTTCGAAATGGGATTATTGTAGGCAGCATATAGATGAGTCTTCTTTTTTTATCCTTTTATTTACTGAAAGACTTTTGATTGCAGTATTTAGACCAT
Source organism: Potos flavus (assembly GCA_028534135.1). Lineage (NCBI taxonomy): Eukaryota > Metazoa > Chordata > Mammalia > Carnivora > Procyonidae > Potos > Potos flavus. Next base: position 934,867 of record JAPYYM010000020.1, read on the forward strand.
TCACATCCAAATTATTAATAGTACGTATATGTTGCCATTTTGCTATTTTCTGTTTTATTATAGTTCTTCTCTCTTGCTTTCTTGTTCTCCTATTCTTGTCCCTTGTGGTTTGATGATTTTTTTATATGACATGCTTGGATTATTTCTCTTTTTCATGGATGTATCTACATAGATTTTTGATTTGTGATTACCATTGGGTTCATGTAAGACATTGTAAGTAAAAACAGTTTATAATATGTTGATGGCTACTTCAGTTTGAACACAATCTAAAAGCATGCTGTTTTTACTTCCCTTTTACTTCCCTTCCCTTTTATATATATGATATCATATTGTGCATCTTTATTTTTATGCATCCCTTAACTAACTTTTCTTAAGTTTTCATTTAAATTTTAGTTAACATACAGTGCAATATTAGTTTCAGGAGTACAGTTCAGTGATTCATCACTTACATACAACACCCAGTGCTCATCACAAGTGCCTTCCATAATGCCCATCACCCATCTAGCCCATCCTCCAACCACCTCCCTCATCAACTCTCAGTTTGTTCTCTATGGTTAAGATTCTTTTAAGGCTTATTTCCCTCTCCTTTTTCTCCCCCTTCCAGTGTATTCATCTGTTTGTTTGTTTTACATTGCAAATATGAGTGAAATCATATGGTATTTGTACTTCTCTGACTGACTTATTTTGCTTACCATTACATACTCTAGCTCTATCCTTATCATTGCAAATGGCAAGATTTTATTCTTTTTGATGGCTGAGTAATATTCCATTGTATAATATACCACTTCTTCTTTATCCGTTCATCATTTGATGTACATCTTTGAGTAGTTTGGCTAGTGTAGATAATGCTTATATAAATCGTGTAGTGCATGTACCCTTTGGAATCTGTATTTTTGTATCCTTTGGGTAAGTATGTAGTAATGCAATCACTGGGTCCTAGGTTAGGTCTATTTCTAAGTTTTTGAGGAATCTCCATACTGTTTTCCAGAGTGGCTGTACCAATTTGCATTCCCACCAACAGAGTAAGAGGGTTCCCCTTTCTCCACATTCTTGTAAACACCTTCTGTTTTTTGTTTTGTTAATTTTAACCATGGTGACTGGTATGAGGTGGTATCTCATATTTTTTTTTTTTTTAAGTTGAGTTGTAAGCTAAGGTGCCATAGAGTTTAGCCCTTTAAATTGTATTGGGAGGTAGTTCTTAAGTGCATTCACAAAGCTGTGCAACCAGTGGCCACTGAGCAATACTGGACTATAAACGTTTATGTCCTAGCTGACAGAAAATGTACATGCCACGGAGTTCACTGTTTCAAAGTGTAGCTATTGGGAGGATTTTAGTATAGTCACAAAGCTGTGTATATACCACCAATGCAGAACGAAGAAATGACTTCTTACTAAAATAAATTATGATTTTGTAATCATTACATGGTAGAATTACAAGGGATCACATAGGGTATTCTCTACATTATATTTGGTTGAAAATGTTATATACTAGTTATAGATTATGCTCAATCTTGATGTTTATTAAATATTTCAGGGGTGGGTAAAAGATGGTTTTTAATGGATAAATTGTGCTTAGTGGAAAAAGTCCTGTTACACAACTGTCACTTGTGAATTAATAGAAGAAATTTGATCATCTTAGTAATTTCCATTCTGTGCTTGCATTTCTAGAAAATAAGGAAAAGGAATTTTTAATTTCTACAGGAAGTGAAAGCATGGAACTGAAATTTTCCGTCATCTAATTTCCTCCTGCTCAGGACTACAGATGGCTTTGCACAGTAAGTGGAGAGGTCTTTTTCCTTCGCGGCATTTACCTAGGTACAGTGTCTGCTTTCAACTATGAGTTTATCAGTTTCCATCCTTAGAAACAGGGCTGATTCCGTTTTTTCCTTTCAGGCATTCTTGGTTGGATGAGAATGCTTCACCCAGAGTCTAGTGAAATCCCATCTTGACATTCTGGGTTGGGCTGTGGTCTCAGCTAGGGCTCATTTCCTCCCACGCTTATGCTTAGCACCCAAGTTCCTAAGTTGCAGATAAGTACTGCTTTAGATCTGACTCCATCTTTGCCTCCACTGCCCAGTACTGCCTGGTAGCATTTGGGGGAGCATTTGAATTCCTCAGTAATAGAAATCTGTGTCACTTGTCCTGAGCTTTTCAGAGAGTGCTTGTCTAGAGACCTAGATATGTGACCTCTTCCTGTCAGTTTGCATTTCAAAAGCTACCTCTACAACTGCCACATTGTATCTGATCTCTAGCATGCCACTGTTTCCTGACATATGGCTACATGATTCCAGTACTACGAAGTCCTCATCTACTCAGTCTTGGTGCTGTACTGGGCTGCCTTGAACTTTAAACCGCAAGACATGGTTATATAGAGAGATGTTTCACTGCTGACAACAAATGCTCAATAATCTCTCAAACTCATGGCCTTTTCAACAGTAAGTGTTGTTAAGCTTCTGTCAGAGAGTCCCTACTTAACTCTTTTTTAACTCCTTTTTAAACACTTAGGATCACTGACTGCATAATTCTCTGAGGAAAGATTGGTCTATGTTCCCAGCATGTTCATGTAAGTATACTTCAGTGAATCCTCACTCATTAAAGCAAGTAGTATGACAGAGATTGTGCAGTTAGGACTATTTACAGTTTGAACTTCAGTAAACTTGAACTGGCAAACAGAGAAGAAAGGTAAAAACACAATGTATTGGTCCAACAAAGTTCCGTGGTTGTGGATGGCCTTGTTTTGAACTCAAAGACTAGAATTATGAGACAATACTAGGATATTTCAGAGTAAGCTGTAAATAACAGCATCAGGCACAACGAACATATGATCTGTTGAAAGCCTGAGTAGTATTGGGAGAGGCAGAGGTGTTGGACAAGGGTGAAATGAAGATGGGGGTTGTGAGGCTGGATTGCACAGGGAGTGCACAAAGTGAGATTTCTAAGTCTGAAGTGGCTCTGGACCTTCCTAATGCAACAAACCTGTCTAAATTGATTAATGAATTGCTGTTGTTAGATTCATGGGTGAAGAAGGATGAGTACTGGACCAGGAGAACAAAGAGGATAGGCTTTGTTAATCCTATCATACAGTTATCCACATGTAATAGCAAGACAGCTATCACACTTTACACAGGTAAGTTGGCTGTTGCTTTTCCCCCCTCTCTTCACACTGTCTTTATTTTCTCCATATGTCTTTTTTCCCCATTTCCTTTTCCTAATTTTTGGGTGTGTTCTTTCAAGAGAAGGGGGCTACAGGCCTTGATGTAGTGAAGAGATGTCTGTAGATTTGCCTGTTTCTCCTTCTCGCTCATCAGACTGCTTCTGACAGTAGTTCTTTCCCAGTATTCTGCTATCTCCGGTGCTAAGAAAGTAAGCTATTTTCCCAAACTTGTAACTAAGTTCCCCCAAATAAGAAAAAGTTGAAAAAAAAAAATAGGAGTCGAACAATAAGTGATGGCAACTTTTTTCTGCCTATTCGCATATGATTGTTAACCTTTGTTCTGTTGTTTTTGTGTTCCCTGTCTCTCTCTCTTATTCTCCTGTGTGTGTCATCTCCTCAACTTGGATCCAGGGACCAGCCAAAGTTTTTACACATTACAATTTGTTGGATTATCTCTCTGGATCTCTTTTAATATAAAAGAACACCTCACCCTTTCGAATTTGGAATCTGGACTAGTTGTCTGAATCAGTGCTCCAGAGCCTGGGATTGTTTGATTATTATTTCATCACAATGACCTGGCACCTGTGCTATAGGCATTCCTGGTAGTTTACTGTTGATCTGGAAATTATAGGCTAGAATACTTTGTTGGTGTCAAAAGCTTTAATAGTCTTCTCATTAAGTGAAAACATTGATGGGGTCATTAAGCTCTTTGGGTTATGTTTATGATATCTAAACCTGTTGCTCAATTTCAATATGACAACAAAAGAATAAGCAAACATCACTTGCCTCCCAGGGCCAGTACACAGCACCACTCATGAAGTATTCTTGTCAAAAAGAAGAGTGGAATAAAATATACTTAAGAAGATACCTAAGAGACTCAGCAATCAGATATAGATACTTGCCTTTTAGAAATAGTTGCCAAATACTAATCAGGTTTAGAGACATTTGAGGTGTTTCTTTCAAGATGATCCAGGACAGGACTGCTTAGGTGAAGATGAATTGATGTTGCCCATAAGTTGTAAAATATTGAAACAGGGATGGGTTGGGACCATGGGGGCTCATTACTGGTATTTTCTGAACTTTTGCAAACCTTTGAAAATAATTTTGAATAATAAATTTGAATTATATGTCCTATTTCCAGTTATAAGAGACTGATTAATTATTGACTGATTTGATTTCCAATTAAAATGTAACTTTACTGAACACAAATATTTCGTTATTGTTCTTTCTGACGCTGGAATTATATTCCTGATATTTTTAAAACTGGTATTATTGGACAATTAACCGTTACAGTGTCAGATTGAGTCCTCAATACCACACTCTAATATTTGATCGTGCGTGCAAGTTTGTGAGTCCCCAAACCACCCTTGGATTTGATAACACTTTAAAAGGACTTTCAAACCCACAAATAGCTCTTATTCTCAAACTTACAACTTATTCTTATGAAAGGATACAGATTAAAATCAGCCAAAGGATGAGGTACAATAGGGCAGGACCTAGAAAAGCTGTACAGACAGATCTTCCAAGTGTCTTCTCAGAATAGAATAATGGATATTGCTGACTATTCCTGGTAGTGATATGTGACAATATATATAGACTATATAAACCTATCTAGATATATATCGATTATATACCTTGCCAACGAGGGAGAGAGCCATCTTAGTTTTTGCAACAACAGTTTTTATTAGAGGTCAGTCACATAGAGATAACTGATGATAACTCTGGCTGATCTCAGCCTCTAGTCCCTCCAGTGGACTAGAGCCAATGCCTGATGGCTCAGATCCCCTATCATGTGTCACGTGGGTAGACACTGTAACATGTAGCCAGAAAACCTCACCTAAACAAAGGCACTCTTACAGGGCTGGACATTCCAGAGTCTAAGACGATCACCTGTCAGGAGGAAGAAGAAGACTAGATGTCTCTTTACTAAATATCATCTTCTGTTTGCGTGGTTAACAGTTTGTTTTTGAGTGGGTTGGCTTGTTTGTGTTTGTATGCATTTGAGGTTGTGTTTCTCTTTTGTTTTTATTTTTACCTTTACTTTTTCTACTCTACCTGTACCTTTTGAATATGGAAGGCCAATTTGAGTGGGTTGGAAATGGGAAAAAAGCTAACCTAGAGAAGTATAATCAGAAAAGTATTGTGTGAGGAAGTGAATTCTTGATTCTGATCAAGTGAATTCTTTTTTTTTTTTAAGATTATTTATTTATTTGAGAGAGAGAAAGAAAGTGAGAGCACATGAGAGGGGAGAAGGTCTAAGGGAGAAGCGGTCCCCATGGAGCTGGGAGCCCGATGCCGGGAGTCAATCCCGTGACTCTGAGATCATGACCTGAGCTGAAGGCAACCACTTAAGCAACTGAGCCACCAGGAGCCCCTAATCAAGTGAATTCTTGATTCTGATATGGCTTAGAGCCATACTAGACTTACAGTAATTTCTTTTGTGATAGTAGAAAATTTTGTGGCCACATTGTATGCCTCGTTTTGTTCCATCTCCCAGATTTTTCCCTCTTCAACTTGTGCAAAACTTTTCTGTTATGGATAAGTACATACCGAATAGTGGACACAAAAGCACAAATGCATAACTGTACAGGGAAATGTATTCTCCAGACACACACACACCTACTTACCCTTCAGCCACATTTACATCCCAAGAAGTTCAAGACTTGTGCTCCCATTACTGCCCTCACTGCCCCCTCAAAAAAAAGGTTGGCATGGTGGAGACATTTTGGTTCTTGATTAAATAGAGTTCAGAGATGCTGGGTGAAATATTCCATATGTGTCCAGTAATTGAATTTTATCAATTATTTTGTTGTACTCTTCTGTTTTGCTGCTGCTTGTTTTATCTGTTTATTCTGTCAATACCAGCTCAGTTCGAATTTGTCTGTTAAATTCTTCAAGGAATTTGGGCCATTTCTCTTTTTATAATGAGGCTATTAAAACATACAAATTAAAAATACTGCATCTCCCTGAAGTTTTATCCTTTATATCATCCTTTTGTTTAGTATTTACGTAGCCTTAGGGTTTCTTTCTACTTTTATGATAACTACATGATAGCTAATCCTGAAAAACTTGAGCTATAGTTTGGTATTTGATACAGTCTACTCCTTGCTTTTTGTGTAGTCCATTTAAGGTTTGACACAATCTGTTGATATGTATCACTTTTCAGTGTTGCTTTATATTTGTCCAGCCTCTTTGTACTTCTTTTGCCCCCTTTCCCTTTCATATTTTCTTTTACATTGCTTACTTTTTTAATATTCCACTCTTTTGTTTCTTTTTCATCAGTGTATTTAAATGTTAACCATTTCTAATTGTTATTTTAATGATTACTGTTGGAATTATAGCATACATATTGAAATCACCAAAGTTCAAAAGGAGTTGGGTTCTTTGTCCATTCCTGGAGCAGTACAAGGACATGAGAATTCCACACCTCTCTCTCTTTTGCCCTATTGTGACTTGAAGGCTTTCTGGCCTTGTTCTGGAATATTATATTTTCATAACTATGTTTTAGGAATTGGATTTAACATGTTTTAGACCTCCTCACATTAGTTTGACTCATCCTTTTTTATTTTTTATGGTTTTGCTTTTCATTGTGAGTACAAAACAGTTTTAGTTTCAACTTCAACTGAGTGTGTAAATAAACATTCTTTAAACTAAGTTGTGGTTGGTTATTAATTTCAGTTACTGCACTTCCTAAAATATTTTTCTGATTATTTTACATATCTGCTTGGTCACTTTGCCAAGATTCCCTTCTGCCTTGCAGATACCCTTTCAGGGTAGTTCCAACCTCTGAAGTCTGTTTGAGCCTGGCCACTAGCAGACAATGATTTTTTTTAATTCAATTAATTAACATATAGTGTATTTTTGTCTCATGGGTACAGTTTAGTGATTCATCAGTTGCATATCACACCCTGTACTCATTATATCACATTATATCACATTATATCACATGCCATCCATAATGTCCATCACCCAGTTAACCCATCCTCCCACCCCTTTCCCCTCCATCAACTCTCAGTTTGTTTCCTGAGGTTAAGAGAAGAGAGTCTTAATTATAGGGAACAAACTGAAGGTTGCTGGGGGGGTAAGGGGATAGGGAGAGGATGGCTGGGTGAGGGACGTTGGGGAGGGTATGTTCTACAGTGAGTGCTGTGAATTGTGTAAGACTGATGATTCACAGACCTGTACCCCTGAAGCAAATAATACATTATATGTTAATTTAAAAAAACAAAAGTCTCTCGTTGTTTGTCTCCCTCTCTGTTTTAATCTTATTTTATTTTTCCATCCCTTCCCCTATGTTCTCTGTTTTCTTTCTTAAATTCCACATATGACTGAAACCATATGGTGTTTGTCTTTCTGTGACTGACTTACATTGCTTAGCATAATAGCCTCTAGTTCCATCCATGTCATTGTTAATAGCAAGATTTCAGTTGGTTTTGTTTTTTGCTTTCTTTTTTTAATGGCTGAGTAATATTCCATTGTGTGTGTGTGCGCGTGTGTGTGTGTGTGTGTGTGTATCTATATATATCTAATCTATGTCTGTCTGTCTGTCTGTCTATCTATCTATCATCATCTATCTACCTATATCACATCTTTAGTCATTAACCTGTCAATAGGCATCTGGAGTCCTTGCATAGTTTGGCTATTATGGACATTGCTGCTATAAACATTTGGGCACGTATTGCATGGAGCACTGGGTGAGGGGCATAAACAATGAATCACTGTGTTCAGGGAACACTGAAAAAATAAAATTAAATTAAAAAAAAACACGCAAACATTTGGATGCAGGTGCCCCTTCAATTCACTATTTTTGTATCCTTTGGATAAGTACCTAGCAGTGCAATTGCTGGGTCATACAGTAGTTCTATTTTTAACTTCTTTTTTTTTTTTTTTTAACTTCTTAAGAAACCTCCATACTATTTTCCAGAGTGGCTGCACCAGCTTGCATTCCCACCAACAGTGTTGGTAAGAGTGTTCCCCTTTTTCCATATCCTTGCCAACATCTGTTGTTCCCTTAGTTTTTAATTTCAGCCATTCTGACCAGTGGGAGGTCAGTTCTCATTGTGGTTTTTATTTGTATTTCCCTGATGCTGAGTGATGTTGAACAGTTTTTCATGTGTCTGTTGCCCATTTCTGTGTCTTCTTTGGAGAAATATCTGTTCATGTCTTCTGCCCATTTGTTGACTAGATTTTTGGTTTTTGTGTGTTGAGTTAGATAAATTCTTTATAGATTTTAGATACTAGCCCTTTATCTAATAAGATATTTGCAAATATATTCTCGCATTCTATAAGGTGTTTTTTGGATTTTGTTGGTTGCTGTGCAGAAGATTTTCATCTTGCTGAAGTCCCAATAGTCCATTTTTGCTTTTGTTTCTTTTGCCCTTAGAGACATGTCTAGCAAGAAGTTGCTGTGGCCGAGGTCAAAGATGTTGCTGCCTGTGTTCTCCTTTAGGATTTTTATGGATTCCTGTTTCACATTGAGGTCCTTCATCCATTTTGAGTTTATTTTTGTGTGTGATGTAAGGAAACGGTCCATTTCATTCTTCTGCATGTGGCTGTCCAATTTTCCCAGCAACCTTTATTGAAGTCTTTTTTTCCATTGGACGTTCTTTCCTGCTTTGTCAAAGATTAGTTGACCGTAGAGTTGAGGGTCCATTTCTGGGCTCTCTATTCTGTTCCATTGATCTATGTATTTGTTTTTCTGCCAGTACCATACTGTCTTGATGATTACAGGTTTGTAATAGTGCATGAAGTCTGGAATTGTGATGCCACCAGCTTTGGTTTTCTTTTTCAACATTCTTTTGGCTATTTCGGTGTCTCTTCTGGTTCCATACAAATTTAATATTGTTTGTTCTGTGAAAAAGCTGATGGTATTTTGACAGGGATTCCACTGATATGTATATTGTTCTGTAGCACAGACATTTTAACAATATTTGTTCATCCAGTCATGAGCATGGAACATTTTTCCATTTTTTGTTTGTCTTCCTCAATTTCTTTCTTAAGTGTTCCGTAGTTTTCAGAGTACAGATCCTTTACCTATTTGGTTAGGATTATTCGTAGGGATCTTACTGTTTTTGGTCTTATTATAAGTGGGATCGATTCCATGATTTGTCTTTCTTCTGCCTCCTTGTTAGTGTATAGAAATGCAACTGACTTCTGTGCATCGATTTTATAGCCTGCGACTTTGCTAAATATCTGTTCTGGCCATATTTTGGTGGAGTCTTGGGTTTTCTCCCTAGGAAATCATGTCATCTCTGAAGAGAGAGTTTGACTTCTTTACTGATTTGGATGCCTTTTATTTCTTTTTATTGTCTGATCGATGATGCTAGGACTTTCAGTACTATCTTGAACAATTGTGGTGGTAATAGTGGACATCCTTGTCATGTTCCTGACCTCAGGGAAAAAGCTCTCAGTTTTTCCCCATTGAGGATATTTGCTGTGAGCCTTTCATACATGCTTTTATGATGTTGAGGTATGTTCCCTTTATCCCTATTCCCTACACTGCCAAGATATTTTTCTTTTATCAAGAAAATATTTTGTCAGATGCTTTTTCTGCATCTAATGAGAGGATTACATGGTTCCTGTCATTTCTTTTATTAATGAGGTGTATCACATTTTTGATTTGTGAATGTGGAACCACCCTTGCAGCCCAGGAATAAATCCCACTTGGTTGTGAATAATTCTTTTAATGGATTTTGCATCCTATTAGTAGTGTCTTGGTGAGAATTTTGGCATCCATGTTAATCACGTAATTGTTAATGTAACAGTGTTCATGTTCATGTTCATCTGTAATTCTTCCTAGTGGGATTTGTCTTGGTATCAAGGTAATGCTGGCCTCACAGAATAAGTTTGGAAGTTTTCCTTTCATTTTTATTTTTTGAAACAGCTTCAGAAGAATAGCATAATTCTTCTTAAATGATTGTTAGAGTTTCCCTGGGAAGCCATCTGGACCTGGGTTCTTGTTTATTGGAAGATAAAAATCTTTTAAGTACTGGTTCAGTCTCTTTGCTGGTTATGGGTCTGTTCAGATTTTCTATTTCTTCCTGTTTCAGTTTTGGTAATTTATATGTTTCTAGGAATGCATCCATTTCTTCCAGATTACCTAATTTGTTGGCATATAATTGCACATAATATTCTTTTATAATTGTATTTCTGTGGTGTTGGTTGTGATCTCTCCTCTTTCATTTATGATTTTATTTGGTCCTTTCTCTTTTCTTTTTGCTAAGTCTGGCTAAGGGGTTTATCGATCTTAATTCTTTCAAAGAACTGGCCCGTAGTTTTGTCGAGCTTTTCTACTATTCTTTTGATTTCTATTTCTTTGATTTCTGCTCCAATCTTTGTTATTTCTCTTCTTCTGATTTAGGTTTTTTCTTTCTCCAGCTCCTTTAGGTGTTAGGTTAGCTCGTGTATTTGAGAATTTTCTTGTTTTGCAATGCTATAAATGCTCTTAGGACTGCATTTGCTGCATCCCAGAGGTTCTGGACTATTGTGTTTTCATTTTCATTTGTGTCCATGAATTTTTTTAAATCTTTAAATTTCCTTACTGACCCATTCATTCTCTAGTAGGATTCTCTTTAACTACCAGGTATTTGCATCACTTCCAAATTTTCTCTTGTGATTGAGTTCGTTTTAAACACTGTGATCTGAAAATGTGCAAGGAATAATCCCAGTCCTTTGGTTTAAAGTTTGGTTATTCTGATATAAGAATTGCTACTCCAGCTTTCTTTTATGTCCCTTAGTATAATAAATAGTTTTCTACCCCCTCAAGTTGAATGTGGAGGTGTTCTTGGGTCTAAAATGAATCTCTTGGAAGCAGCAAATCAATGTGTCATATTTTTTTTTTAATCCATTCTGATAATCTATATCTTCTGACTGGAGGATTTAATCCATTTACATTCAGAGTAATGTTGGAAAGATATGAATTCAGTACCATTGTATAAGCTATAAGTCATTGTTTCTGTAGATTGTCTCTGTTCTTTTCTTATCTTTGTTACTTTGTTACTTCACTTAATGGATCCCCTATAATATTTCTCGCAGGGATGGTTTAGTGTTCACACATTCCTTTAGTTTTTGTTTGTCCTGGAAGCTCTTTATGTCTCCTTCTCTTTTGAGTGACAGCCTTGCTGGATCAAGTATTCTTGCTGTATGTTTCTCATTTAACACCCTGAATATATCATACCAGCCCTTTCTGGCCCACCAGGTCTCCTGGACAGGTCTGCTGCCATCCTGCTGTGTCTACGCTTGTAGGTTAAGGACCTCTTGTGCTAAGCTACTTTCAGGATTTTCTCTTTGTCTGAAATTCGCAAGCTTCACTACTATATGTCAGATTCTTGACCTATTAACATTGATTTATTAACGTTAATAAATTAATTTATTAACATTATTAACATTGATCAATTAACATTGATCAAGTCTTGGCTTCTAGACTTGAATCCTTGTTTCTTTCTGCCACTCCCCATCCTCATTTTCTGGGACCCCTCTTCAAATATCATTGTGCTTTATGGTAACACTGGTTTCTCAAACTCTCCCCTCATGATCCAGTAATGTTTTTCTCTCTTTGTCTCAGCTTCCTTATTCTCCATCATTTTGTCCTCTATGTAACTGAGTCTCTCTTCTGCCTCATTTATCCTTGCTGTTAGAGCCTCCATTTTTTACTGCATCTCAGTAATAGCTTTTTTATTTTGGCCTGATAGATTTTAGTTCTTTTATTTCTCCAGTAAGGGATTCTCTTGTGTCTTCTGTGCTTTTTACAAACCCAGCAAGTATCTTTATAATCATTGTTTTTGAATTCTAGTTCCAAAACCTTGCTTATAACCATATTGATTAAGTCCAAGGCAGAAAGTACTACCTCCAGTTCTTTTCTTCTTCTTCTTCTTCTTTTTCTTTTTGGCAGTGAATTTCTCCTTCTAGTAATTGGGTACAAAAAAGAGAAGAGGAAAGAAAGAAAATAGGAAGGAAGAGAGGAAGGGAAGGGAAGGAGGATGGAAGAAGGAGAGGGAGCAGGAAGAATGGAGGGCTGAAGGGAGGAAAGAAAGGAAGCAAGGAAGAGAGGGAGGGATCCTAGCTGTTCTTTTGTATGTGGAGAGGGGAAATATGCTCTTCCAAATGTATGCCAAGGAAGGGGAGCGATCTTATCAGAGGAGGAGGGGCTCCTTATAATGAGGAGGAGCTCCTTATTGTGGCTTATTGTGTGGTCTCTACCTGCTGCTCTCTCTCCTGCTCTCTCCCTCTTCCTGACTTTGCTCCATGGACATGTCCCTTGTCAGCCACGTGGCTTTCGTCTTCCCCAGTTCAGGTCTCCAAACCTGGAAACTTCTATCTGCCACGTTCTCTCCATCTAACAGTGCAGATTGTTTTCTTAACCCTCAGATCATCTTCCTAGTTGTTCAGAATAGTTGAGATGTTGATCTAGCTGTGATTGTAGGATAAGGCAAGCTCAGGGTCCACCTATTACTCTGCCATCTTAACACTGTTCCCTTTCATGTGGCTTTTCTTTAACCTGTTAACATTGATACTAGAATAATGAATTAGCAATGCATGACAGAAAAAAAAAAACAGTGATTATGGTGTATATTTATATTTTGACAAATATTTAAATTTTTTACATCTCTAGTTATGATGGTTATTGAGTGTGACTTTTTTTTCCTATTCTCTTTGTCTGGTTTTGATTTGAGGGTAATATTGGCTTATTAGAATTAATTGGGTAAAATAAAAGTATTTGGGGGAAAAAAGAATTAATTGGAATTTATTCCCTTTCTTATTTTCTTAGCTTATGTAGACTTGATGTTCATTATTAAAATGTGTAGATTTTTGTATTTTTTATAACGTGTTATATAGAATTGATGCTAATTCTTTAAATAACACACTCCTGCGGTGTAACTATCTAGGTTTAGATATGGAAATCATATTGGATGACTTGGGGTGTACTGCATGTTTTTCAAAGAATTTGTTCATATCATCTAAGTTGTCAAATTTATGTGTGTGCAATGTCCATGATGTTTCTTTTATCTTTTTTATGACTGCAGGTTCTAGTGATCCCATTTCATTCTGTTTACTACTAAAGTTCCTTCTTCTTTTTTTCTTCAGTCTTGCTAAAGTTTTGTTAGTTGATTGCTCTTTTTCAAAAAACAGCTCTGCATGATTTTTTTTCCTATTTTTTTCCTCTCTTGTATTTCATTGATTTAGTTACTTTATTTCCTTCTTTTGTTTGCTTTGGATTATTTTGCTCTCAATCAAGCTTCTTAAAAAGGGAATTTAGTAGGTGAAACATTTCCTCTTTTCCAATGTTTGCAATTAACGTCATAAATTTTCTTCTTACCACTGCTTTGTCTGCATCTGATCTGATATGTTGTATTTTCATTTTTCTTGGTTCAATGTGTTATTATATTTTTCTCATTATTTCTTTGACACTTAAAGATTCTTGCTTGACCCATGGATTGGTTTCAAAGTATGTAGCAATTTTCCTATTATCCTTCTTTTAATTTCTACTTTGATTCCATTGTAATTGGACAGTACACTGCCTTATTTAAATCCTTTCACATTTGTTTAGGTTTCTTTTATGGTACCAGGAATCTACTCCATGGACCCTTGAAAATAAACATTCTCTGTTAGGCAGAGTGTTCAATAACTGTACATTAGATGGCGTTGTTTCATGGTGTTGTTCAGTTCTGCCTTTTTCTGCTTTTCTACCTACTTCTGTGAAATGAATGAGAATTGTTGAAGTCTCCAACTGTACTTGTAGATTTGTCTATTTCTTTTTCTTTCAAGTTTTACTTAATATATTTAGTTCTGTGTTTTGTTTCATAGACATTTCAGATTGCTGTTGTTTTTCATAATGATTTATTCATTTACTATTACATAATTTTCTTTTCTCTGGTCTATTTCATCTGTTCTTAATATATCTATTTTTACTTCCTTTGATTGATGTTCATATAGTATATTTTTCCCTTCCAATATATTTTTATACTGAAATGAGCTTTTTATACATGTATAGTGTTTTTAATTATTTCTCATTAATGGCTATTCTAGATATCACATTGTATGTGTATAATTTATTATGCTTTTCTGACTTTTTTAACCAGGTTGAATGAAATGTAGAAACTTTCCTTTAAATTCCTTAGCACTCTACTATTTACAGTTGTATTAAATATTTCCTTTCCATACATTTAACACCATGTCGGATAAGGTTATACAATTTAATTGTATTATATCACATTCTAAGTTTTCCGTTGGTTCTTTTTTTCTTTTTCTTTTTTTTTTCTGAAATTTAAAATATTTATGCTTTCTACTTTTTATTAGTTTCAAGTATGTTCAAAATTTCTCATTTAACTTTGGCCAAAAAATAAATAAATAAAATAAAATAAAATAAGATAAAATAAAATAAATTTAAAAAATAAATCTAAATATACATTTTTGAAAAAAATTTCTCATTTAAGCATTTTTATTATAGCGGTTTTAAAGGCTTAGATAATTCTGATTTCTGATATTCCTTTGTTGGTACTTCTAATTTTTTATTTAACTTAAGGGTTTTCTGTTCCTTGCGCAGGGTGTGATTTTTATTTGAAACTTGGAAATTTAGGGTATTTTTTGAAACTTTGGATGTTGTTATAATTTCCTTCTTTGTAGCAAGCTGTGTGATACCACTCAAACAGGGGAAAGGGATGTCCTGCTATGCAGCAATAGAATTTCAGATTTCCTTATTGACTACCTTTGATGCTTGAGGAGAGAGTACTCCTCATTACTGGTGAGTAAGCAGGATCCCACTCCCCAATAGGCCTTACTGGTACCTTTGTGGCTAAGGGGAGAGATGTCCCTCTTTACTACGAAGCATAGTTGAAAACCCCAGCTGTCTACTTGGCCCTTTCTGGTACTAACCCAGCAGAGGCTTGAGGCCATTTGTTATGGCTTGGTGCAATGGAATTCTAAGCTCCCACTTGGCATTTGCTGACCTGGGCGAAAAGGTTCCACTGATTTTTGTGGTTGGCTAAAGTACAGTATTTATTGTCTAACAGATTCTGTGTTAGTAAGACACTCCTTTCCTGGTCCCTTGGATAGAGAAAGCAGTTTTTATTGGGGCATTTTTGTCTGTGCCTATTTGCATTTCTGGGTTTCTTTAGGGCTAAGTCACTGAAGTATAAGGCAAAAAAAAAGATCTAGGTGCACAATTAAAAACACATTCTCATAGGCACACCCAAGCACAAAGACACACTCCTATATACCCATATCCACAAATTAAAAAGCACAGGGAAATTACCATCTCATCAACTGCTGGTTCTTGAGGTTCTTCATTAATTTACTTATTTTCTCCACCTTTCAGAGTCTTTTTACAAAATTTGTTTTATACATAACACCTAAGAATTGTAGTTGTACTTATGCGTATCATAGGGAATAGTGTATTTATTTCCTTCATAGAATATCTGTAGTATTCTCTTGGGGCCATATGTTGGAAGTTATTTTTTTGGATAAATGATTTTAAGTGAGACCCTAAACAAGAACAACGTTTAAAAGATACACTTTATTCTCAATCTCAAGAGATCTTAGGATGTGTTGTAGGTTAGAATATTCTATGGCTGTGGGTTATATTGAAATTATGTTGTGTTATACTTTTAGAGTAGAAAGAATTAGGAGAGGTAGGAAAAGCATATTCAAGTCATGCTTACCTGTTTTCTGCATTTGCTCATTCACTTTCCTGCCTTTTCTTTTTCTGACACCTTATTCTGTCCTTACTTTTGCCATATTTAATTCACATAGCTTAAACATCTTATCCATCCTCTCATTTTCTCCCATCATTTTTTTTTTCTTTCGGTACTCCCAGTGTTCTCCATTTACCCTACTTAAATCTTTTTCACTTTTTATTATTTTAGTACTCAACTTTTTTCTTTGAAACATTTATGTATAACATTTAACCATGTTGGTAAGCTATATTCTCTATAATTACACATCGGAGAACTAAAAAATAGTGTTTAGAGGCATATGGGCATCTATGACCATGCTATTGTCATGAAACTTCAGGAAGAAATCAGAGTAATGATTCCAAAGTTTTGCTGTGTAGAAATAATTTGAAAATATGTGTTGACATGGTAGGATGACAAGAATCAATTGTCAGCCTGAGATCTGTGGATTTTCAGATCTCTTCAACTTCATCCCAATCCCAGCTATCTCAGAGGTCAGGGGGATGAATTTTGCCATTATAATGCACATCAGCACAATACTTGGGATACTGCTGTAGAAAAGAGCTGATAAGTATGTAGCAAATTCTCGCAGGGAATGCTTTGTCAAAGCAGAAATTGGAGAAGAAAATGTGAGGCAGAGAAATAATCCTATATTTCAATGAAACGTAAGGGGGGAAAACCTTTATGGTGGTATTAGCCAGAATATCCAACTTTGCATAATGGTGAAAAAACTGGAAACTAAAAATAAGTGCATGCAGCGATTACTAGTGATGTTAGTTTCATTAAGTCAAACTGTGAAACTCTTTATCTGTAGTGTATGTGACTGTGAGCACCCTTGAAAGAAAATTTCCAGTGAACACTAAGAACAATTATGGTAATAGTGAAAGACATGGAATATTTAGTCACAAAAAGTAGATTTTGATTGGCTTAAGCCAATATTCATTTATTTCTCATTCAATATATACATATAAAAATATATAATTTGACAATAAGCGTGCTCAGTCCATGCCAATGTCCAAGATAAAGAAAAGAGGATCAACAGGTAACATCTGCTTAAAGTAGTAGTCTAAATAGTCCAAGAGAGGGACTTCTAAACCCATAAAAGACCTGGCACAAAAGTTGTATGATGGGAATTGGCATGGCTAAAAAGAGTTTGAATATAACTCAAAATGAACAGTGGAATAGAAACTTATGTACCTGCTAAGGTAAACAGTTGTCTTTAAGACACTTGTTAACTATGCTGAATTTCAGGGCTCAGAATTTAAAAGCCATCAATAACAGCATAAGGAATTAAGTCTGGAATAGGCTGTGGATGGAATCAGAAAGCAACATAAATGCATCCATTAAAAAATATAAAAGGTGGATTGGGACGCCTGGGTGGCTCAGTTGGTTAAAAAATATAAAAGGTGGACTAATGAGAGGAGAACATAAAGGCACAAACTGGAATGTTTTGAGATCACTAGGGTAAAAGAGGCCTTTGATAATACCATTTGTAAAATTACACAATATTCTGATGGATGCAGTCCATGACTGCAGCATGTGATGACATAATGGTTGCTGCACTGGTAAGAGTGTTATATGTATGTATGAATGTATTTCTTAATGAAGACCACCTTTCCCAAGTAAAATCCAAGGACTCTTCTAAATAACTGTAAGAATATAATATAACTGAGAAAATATTAAAGTAAATACTGTGTATTTGTCTTTTCTAGATTTCATTTACATTTCATTCTCTTCCACATCAATTTTAAGATTTTATTTATTGGAGGGCACACAAGCATGGGGGGAGGGGAAGAGGGAAAGGGAAAAGCAGACTCCCCACTGAGCAGAGAGCCTAATGTAGGGCTCAGATCCCAGGACCCTGGGATCATGACCTGAGCCAAAGGCAGATGCTTAACCGACTGGGCCACCCAGGCACCCTTTTCCACATCATTGTAATTTATGCCCTAATTTGATTCATCCTGGACTATTCAGAAATAACTTGACTCCAATTTATTTTCCTTTGCTCCCATTCTTTTTTAAACACATATAATTTATTTAGGTTGTATGTCAAATATTCTTGTTAAATAACAAAAAAATACAATAAATAAATTAAACAATAAAGAATTTTACTCTTAACTATTTCAAAAAATAAAGATAATGAAACCATAAAGATGAACATGTAATTTTATTGTTCAAATAAGAGAATTGCCAATATGTGGTCATTTGCCAACAAATGATCATCTTTGTTATCTTGCATAATGATAATCCTTTGATAGATCAGTTGTAATTAGGATGATGTGCATACGATGGAGAGGGTTGATGAGTTGACCTTGAAAGCGAGGCAGCAGAAGTATCAGCTATCATTGGCATTGTGAACCATGGGTTGCCTGCTTGTTGCAGGTTAGAAAAACGACCCTCACTGACTGACAAATCAGCATATCTAGTTGGAAAAGTGGAAGGTTCTACCATTGTTCCAAAGTAACTGCTCTGTAAGGGAGAGATGATATGGTACTGAGGTGTGGAAGTTGTAGTTGTAACAAAGTTCACAATGTGGCTATTTGCTTGGTTGTAGCTGCTATGTGAGTGCGTGTGAAAAGTGCTCAACTGGTTTAAAATAGCATGTTGCTCCATTCCAACTTGTTCCGATGGTCTGACTGACATTGTGGATGCAGGAGAAAAATCACTTCTCATTGGGGAAGTTGTAGTAGCAATTCTCTGGCTGGGAGAAGGCTTCCTTATTAGAGGCACATTTAAATTAGTGGAGTTTGAACATACCCTTTCTCCACTAGTTTCAGCAACGAAACCAGTATTAGGACTGTCCACATTATCCTCTGCTTTGCAGGGTTTCTTGTTGAAATCCTGAACTAGTGATACTGCAGAAGCATTTTTAATTCCGACTCTTCTTTTCATTCTTACTAAAAGTTGAGGGCAGCCTCGTTTAAAATTTGGATTATGATAGAACTGTAACTGAAACCAAAGGAGAAGGTTACTTAGTGACATTCCCAATCAAGATAAAAGAGAAGATAACCTATAAAATCTGACTTCAGTTTCATCACACAAAGTCATATATGCATAATATATGTACCATGTCACTAATTTTAAAAATTTACCACTGGAAACAATCATTTAATTATAGTTTGTGAAAATGTGTTATATATTTACAAGTAACGGTGAATAGCAGTTTAAGTGGCTTCAGGACCTTATTTAAATAGAAGTTCATTTCTAAGGGTCAAAGATACTAGCGAAATTTCTTATAACCCTAAATGCTTCCTGCATTAGCCTCAATTTTTAAAAAATATTAGAAATATAAAAATCCGAGTTTAGGCTATATATATGACCATATTTACTGCTGTACAAAGTTAAATCTTATATATTCTTTATATAAGTAATAACATTTTTAAATACCTTGCTTAAAACAGAGACTTCTTTTTCCTCTGCTAGGAAGTCAGCCAGAGAAGCAGATCTTTGAAAACTGTGTCGCATTTTACTAAATCCATAAAGATTCAGCTGGCGAACTAAACTCTTCATACTTCCAGTTTCAAATATTCTGAAAGGAGCCTTTCTGTCCAAAACTTCTTTCTTGAAAAGTTCCTCATCAATCACTATAGAAGTTCCCTTCTCATCCCACCAAATTGACTTGAATTGATCACTTTCAACTATTTTCCAAAGTTTTCTGGGAAAGGTCAGAGAAAGAAAATCATTATCTTCATCTGGTTCAGAGACACAGAATGTGTAACGTGGTCTTTTTATCAAGGATCCTCCTGACAAGGCCTGAAAAGCATTTTCTTCAATCATAGACCTCAGGTCCACATCTCCAGTGAATGTGTGATCACACAAAGGAGAACTAATAGAGGCTGCGGAACCAGTCGATCCATCTTTAGGAGAATCATCTTGAATTTCTGAAGAAACATGTGCCATCTCAAATAAGTTTTCCTTCACCTACGTTTCTCATCTGCATGGTTTTGAACACTGCAGCTTCAAATGCCGCTTGGCTGGCCTACGCAGATAAACTATCCAGACCATCACAATGGTCCACCACCTGAGTAGTTGTGACATCACAAGATGCTGGTCTCCTAGCAATTAAAGGATAACATTCAGCCAGAGTGTTTTCTTTTGAAATTCATTCAGTTAAAATAAAATACTTAAAAGTTATGTAGAGAGTGACCAAAAAATATGATCTATACAATCTAATTTTTACAAAATTTTTTAAAGAATAAATACATAATTATATTTAGCCCCTGAAATAAAATTATTTTCTTTCTTATAAACACACTCGTACTAGATTGGTGCCGATTACATAAAACCTGGTAAAACAAAACTGCAAAAAAATGAGTAAAACAAAGTCCCTGACGATTTGGAACTTAAATATGTGTAACTTGTATATAAAGAAAGCATAGCCATTGAGACCACAAGTTTGTAGTTGCCCTGGGCCAGGTGAGAAGGAAATGGAAAGTTCTGTTTAAAGTATTTCTTCTTAAGGTGTTGAAAATGTTTAAAAATTATAGATGTAATATGATAGAACATTACAAAGATACAAAAGTCCCTGAATTGTATATTTTAAAATGGTTATTCTCACATAACGTATATTTTGCCTCAATTTTTAACAGTACCCCAGATCTGTTGTTACCACTGACTAAAATAAGATGTAATTAGGTTTCTAAATATAAAGTTAACTTACTTGTATATCTTATGTAAGTAGTCTGTGTTAAATAGTATCAACTATATTTCATACTCCTATTAGTGGAATAAATATGATTTTGTTTGATATGTCTGTAAATACCTGTTAGATAGTTAGGAAGTAAAATATTTTAAGGGATATCAAGAGATCTACCATGAATGAGATCCTAAACAATGGGAAATAAAAAATAACAGGACAGTTTTATAAGTAATCTATTTGTATGTATGTCTCAGGGGAAAACTGCTTTTATTGCAACAGCCAATGTATGTATATAAAAAGATTATGTGGAATAATCTTTGTGTCCAACAAAGAGACCATACACTTGTACGGCAATCTTAGTTTTGAGTAAAAAGTTCCTTTTCTGTCTAGCAACAATCACATTCCATCTATAGTAAGAATTTCTGTAGGTTCATAGTATACTATAGTGGCTGCTTTATCTTTTCAATATGTATAAAAAAAACTAATCATTTTTACAATTTCCATATTTTATTATGCCTAGAAAGAGATATCAATGTTATAAGGATGTCTTAGTTTAATATATTTTTTAAATCCAGAATTTTATGTATTAGTTATGTATATAAATCCAGAAGCTTATGTATAAACAGTAAGTAATAAACATTTTCACATCAGTAAATATTTCATGAAGATAAAAAGATTCTCCCTCCATGGTGGTTAAGTATCCAACTATTGTTTTTGGCTCAGGTCATGATCTCAGGATTGTGAGATCAAGCCCTGTATCAGATTCCCCACTGACAGACTCACATTGTGAGTCTGCCTGAGATCCTGCCCTTCTCCCCTTACCCTCTCCACCACTTGTGCAAACTCTCTCTCTCTCAAATAAATATATAAAACAAATCTTTAAAAAAAAGAAAAAGAAAAAGATACTACCTCCAGATACAGGCTTATGAATTTTGACAATTATTTCATTCAAACATTTTTTGCAAAATTGTAAAGATTTGTATTTACATTTCAGGGCATTTCTTTAATTTCCCACAGGCAGTTTTTGTTGGAGGCCTAGTGATTATCTGTGGCTACAAACAATGGGGTGTATATGTAGAGAAAACAATGAGTTAATGGGAGGAACAGAAAGCAGAAATCACATTAAATGTAGAAAAGTTTCATTGAGTAGGGAGGAAGAAAAGTTTGGGGATTTTATGGAAAGATGGCCTAATTCAGCTTTCATCTGACTCTAAATTTTAAACCTTACCTCCATAAATATAAGAGAAATGAACAATTTTATCTGAAAAGCATGAATATAATAGGTTGTATCTTCT
Source organism: Potos flavus (assembly GCA_028534135.1). Classification (NCBI taxonomy): domain Eukaryota; kingdom Metazoa; phylum Chordata; class Mammalia; order Carnivora; family Procyonidae; genus Potos; species Potos flavus. The sequence continues at coordinate 956,623 of JAPYYM010000020.1, forward strand.
TGGCTATGTAGAAGAATGATTTTTGTCTTCACAATCTCTTTATCATTTAGCATGTGATGCACCTCACTTTCTACCTGGTTAATGCTTACTCTATAACAAAACTGTTTCTTTCTCTGTCTTTGTGAAGAGGTTTTATAGACTGGATGTATTATACTCCTCCTGTATGTGTTATGGGTTTTTGTTTGTTTTTGTTGTTGTTGTTTTAAATACTTTATTTATTTATTTGACAGAGAGGGACACAGCAAGAGAGAGAGCCCAAGCAGGAGGAGTGGGAGAGGGAGAAGAAGACTCCCTGCTGAGCAAGGAGGCCCATCGGGCTGAATCTCAGGACCCTGGGATCATGACCTAAGTGAAGGTGAACGCTTAAAGACTGAGCCACCCAGATGCTCCCCTGTATGTGTTATGTTTAAGGCAGATGAGAGAAGGTTAAGTTTGCAAAATAAAATAGGAGACAGGAATGGTCATGTTCAAAGGAGTAAAGCCCCTCATTTCTGTAAGAATCCTAAGAGATTGCAGGTTGAAAATATAATTACTTATGGTTTGAACATGTTCCAAAACTATACGACAGCAAATAAGGAGCAAGTCCAACAGCTCTTTTTCAGTGGTTCTACGTATCCTATTCTCTCCCTAAACCCAGAGATTTTACAATAATTGTATCTATCATAAATCTGCTGAGTTCAGGCTTTGCTTTTCTGGAGGCTTGAAGCTAGAGACTCCCTCAACTGATTCTGATACTGAGAAAAGAAAACACGATATGAGCACTCTCGGGTCGGATAACGGTTAATGTATTACAGATTTTGTAGTCAATAATAAGTAGAAGGATGAACTCTTTGATTTTTTTAATTTTTTAAGCTAAATCTCAACCAAAATTGCAGAAATAAACTGTATTTTGAGTTATTCAGATGTTTTGTGGCACAGGGTATATGAAATAAACATGTGCACCCATGTACACCTGAATTCCTTTGCTCTGTGGCTGTTTAGCTTTACACTTTAATTTTTTAGACTATCAATGACCTACTTTTATTTATTTATTTATTTTTAAAGATTTTATTTATGTATTTGACAGAGAGAGAGAGAGATCACAAGTACGCAGAGAGGCAGGCAGAGAGAGATGGGGAAGCAGGCTCCCCGCTGAGCAGAGAGCCCGACATGGGGCTCGATCCCAGGACCCTGAGATCATGACCCGAGCCAAAGGCAGAAGTGTAACCCGCTGAGCCACCCACGTGCCCCTTTTGTTTTCTTATTTAATGTGTATTTCTGGCAGGCAGCACTTTGTTGGAGCTTACTTTTCAAAATCCAATCCAACAAGCTGTGCCTCTTTATTAGAGCATATAAATCATTCACAGTTAATATACTTATTAAACTTTTCTATGTACTTTTTTAAGTATGTTTTATTCCACTTAATCTCTTTTGTTGGCTTTTTAGCTATAACTCTCCTATTATTAGTTGTTTTGAGTCAGTAAAACACATCTTTAACTTATTATAATCTATCTTCAAGGGATATTATACCTCTTCATGAACAGTAAAAGCATCTGAAAACTATATAGTTCCTTTCTTCTCTTAACAGCCTTTTTGCTATCGTAATGCATTTTACTTTTCCTTATATACCCACAATACATTGCTATTATTTTTGTTTCAATAGTCAACACTCACATTTAGACTGATGGAAATAAATTTTACAGATTTACTCAAGTACTTAGCATTTTCATCTTTGTCTTTTTGTGTAGATCCACTACATATTTGTACCATCTTATTAGTCAATTAATAAAGTAGTTTGTTGGTAGGGTAAAAATGTCAAAACTTTATTAAAATTTTAATATTTAACTATTAAATATTTTATGCTTATTTAGCAATAAATGAAAACAAATAGTAGAGTCAGTGTCTTAATACTAAACTCTCTTATCTTTTTTTTTTAAAGATTTTATTTATTTATTTATTTGAGAGAGAGAGAGCAAGTAGAGGGAGAGGGACAGTCTCCATGCTGAACGTGGAGCCTGATGTGGAGCTCAATCCTAGAATCCTGAGATCATGACCTGAGCAGAAACCAGGTCAGATACTCAACTGACTGAGCCACCCAGGCATCCCTAAGCTCTCTTATCTTATTAATATATTTAACTACACATAAGCTATTACACATTTTATTTGGAATAGAAAATAAACACTGTAAAGTTTAAGAAGTTACAACTTTAAATGCTTTATTTTATTTTTTTTAAGATTTTATTTATTTATTTGACAGAGATCATGAGTAGGCAGAGAGGCAGGCAGAGAGAGAGGGGGAAGCAGGCTCCCTGCTGAGCAGAGAGCCCGATGTGGGGCTCGATCCTGGAACCCTGAGATCATGACCTGAGCCGAAGGCAGAGGCTTTAACCCACTGAGCCACCCAGATGCCCCTTTTAAATGCTTTTTTAATAGAAAATTGCAGCCCTAGGTTTTCTAGATATGTGCTGAGTCAGTACTAAGTCTCTCAATGATTATTCTTATTATAGGAACTTTTGAATTCCAAATTCTTAAAGAGAATGTATCAGTGAAATTCCTTCCTGCTGTCTCTTGTATTAACATCTATTACAGACAAAAATATATGTTGTGTTTATTTCTTACCTACTAAATATTAAGTATTACTCATAACCAAGACTTGAAAATATTCTTGGTTCATTATGGCAATTTATTGTCAATATATTTGGTAGGCAAATACATTTTGTTTATTAACTTATACTAATTTACTTTACTAAATTAGTCAAAACCAATAATATAACTTGGGCTCAGGTTATTTAAGATACTTACATATTACATATTCATCAAATAATCTTAGAATTATTTTAAATATTTTTTATTGATATTTTTCTTTTATAAAGATTTTTAAAAGTGGGTATTATACATAACTAATGAATCATTTAACACTACATCAAAAACTAATGATGCACTAAGTGTTGACTAATTGAACATAATAAAAAATAATAATATAAATAAAATAAAAGATTTTTTAATTTTAAGTAATCTCTACATCCAGTATGGGGCTCAAACTTACAACCCCAAGATCAAGATCACACACTCTTCCAACTATGCCAGCCAGGTACCCAGTACTAATAATTTTCTTAAATTTAGCTGTGCTTTTGTAAATGGAACTTTCTAGAATGGAATGAAACAAAGTTGTTTAACATCTACTCTTATCCCCTGATTAAACCAGTGATACTATAGAAAATATATTATTTGCTAATATTGGTGTATGGTGATTTGGGGTTGAAAGAATAATCTTTAAGTGACCCCTAAAACATGTTGATAGCACTTAGTTATGTTCATTTGAACTCTTAAACTTTACATAATACTTACATTTTTAAAAATCTACATACATTTTTTAAAATTATATTTTTATTGATTTGTTTTGGTGTGATTATTTTATGTTTTAAACTCTTACATTTTATTTTTTTATTTTTTAAGATTTTAAGATTTTATTTATTTATTTATTTTACAGAGAGAGACACAGCAAGAGAGGGGAACACAAGCAGGGGGAGTGAGAGAAGGAGAAGCAGGCTTCCCGCTGAGCAGGGAGCCCAATGCGGGACTTGAGCCCAGGACCCTGGGATCATGACTGAGCCGAAGGCAGACGCTTAACGACTGAGCCACCCAGGTGCCTCTTACATTTTAAATGGAGAAAGTTCCCACCACAAAATAGGTTTATTCATTAGGGGATATAACTTGCATTCTGTTATGAAGCAACTGTTGTATTCCTAATATTTGTTCAGTTTTTGTAATGTATACCTGAGAATGACATTTCAGATGTGATACTAAAGCTATTTTTTAAAAATAGTGTATTATCTACCCCAAAACTGTCTTTTCATAATTATTGAATTATTTCCTAGATATTATACTGTTAAATGATTTGTTCTAAAATAATCATAGTGATGGAATGAAAGACTGTTCTCCAAATATTATGTACTAAAATGTGGTGACCAGGAAGTAAGTACATGTACATACCTGTATGTACTGATGGCAGGGCAAGAAGATACACAACCTTATTCCCCCACAGAGACATTGAATGAACAACAATGTATGGACCCACAATACCTTTATGGGAACTCTAGAAACCAGGTGAGAAGCTACAACACCCAGGCCACTGTAAAATCAAGAAAAGATTCTAGCTAAATGTGTAGAACATAGCTTTATTTTGTGTACTGAGCTGTCTCATACCTCTAGGTGGCATAGTAGGGTACAACCATCAGGAAACATCTCACTCCAGGCTTCTCACTCCAGTCAGAATGGAACCAACATTCTGGTTTGTCTTGTAGCTGCTTAGGCATTGATTTCCATCTCACCTGACTGGAGCATTGATAGACTACTGCCCTTGTTATGGACATAGTTGGGAAAACATTAAATATAGAGGCAGGCACGATCTCATTTCAAAACTGCACATAGTTCTGCAGGCAGACATCAAGAAGAGCAAGAGATCACAAAAGATTTGAGATCACTCCACCTCTAGGTGGAGTGATGGATGAAAGTCTTCCCCTACAGGAAAGCCAGGAGATGTAGTTGGTTTTTCAGATGCCCAATTCTCAGCAAAAATTACAATATATTTTAAAAGTAGGGAAACATGGTAATCAGTTTAACAAAATGAAACCCCAGAAATCCACCTTGAAAAAATCTCAGATCCCAAATCACCTCATAAGGAATTTAAAACAACAGTCTTAAAAATACTCAGTGACCTAAAAAAAAATACAGACAACTAAATGAAATCAGGAAAATGGCACATTACTAAAGTGAGAATATCAACAAGAGAATCAAAAAAATTCTAGACCTAAAGAATATAGTAATTGAACTGAAAAATTCACTGGAGTATTCAATGGCAGATACAATCAGATAGAAAAATCAGTGAATTTCAGATTGACCAATTTAAAATAATTGAATGAGGAATGCAAACACAAGAATGAAGTAAAAGAGAGCCCAGGACTGAGAGGAATTAGGAAGTGGATCAATATATCCATTAGATATCTAATTATATGTGTGCGATATATGTATCTAATTATATATGATAAGATTCACATGTGCAAATAAACACTTATGCATTTAATATTTATATACTAAATATAAATATTAGGTACATAACAGATATATTGTGCTGGCGCAATGTAAAAGGAAAGAGAGAAAGCACAGAAAACTTATTTGAAGAAATAATAGCCAAACATCTCAAATCTGAGGAAACAGATGGTCATAGAATTCAGAAAGTTTATAAACTCTATTTAGGATAAATCTAGTGGTATGCCAAATGGTATAATCAAACTACTGGAAGTCAAGAAATAATCTTGAAAGCAGCAAGAAAAAAAGTGATCCATCACACACAAATAAGATTTTATTAGATTATTAGTGGATTTCTCATCAGAAATCTTGTCAGGCAGAAGGGAGTAGAATGACCTATGCAAAGTACTTAAAGAAAAACTGCCAACCAAGGATCCTATGTAGGCAAAACCTAATTCAAAAATGAAGGAGAAATTAAAACTTTCCCAGATTAAAAAAAAAAAAAAAAATCTCATGGGTCATTACCATTGGAGCTGCTCTGTAATATTAAAGGAAGTCCTTCAAGGTAAAAAGAAAGGTTAGACAAGCTTACCCAAAGACAATGAAAATGTTAGGTTCTCCAATAAAGATTAGAGTTAGATATTGTAACATGAATTGTTGCAATGTGTGTAGTAGAATGATAAAAATATTGAAAAAATAATAAATCTACGTTAATAGTTATATAATACACGATGTAACGAGTGATACGAGTTACAGAGAGGAAATTGGTGGAACTGGAAAGAAATAGTTTCTGTTTGTGATTCAAGTTGTTGTTACCAGTTTAAAGCAGGATTTTATAACTTGAATCTGTTTTATGTAGTTGCTGTAATTGTCAAAAAGAAAATATCTATAGCATAGAAACAAAAAGGATTAATGAAATCAAAGCATATCACTGTAGAAAATCAATGAAAAACAAAGGAAGGCAGTAAGAGAGAAAAAGAGGGACAATAATACATTATGTGTTAGTTAAAAAAGAAAAAAAGAAAAAGAGGGACAAAAAAGCTACGAAATGCTTAGAAAATAAATAACAAAATTATAATAGCTGTCCTTTCCTATCAGCAATTACTTTAAATGTAAATAGGTGAAACTCTGCAATCAAAAGAATCCTGCAACTAAAAAACAACAAAAAAAATCAAGTTACCTATTAAAGAATGGGTAAAGGACTTGAATAGATATTTCTCCAAAGATGATACACAAACATCCAGCAAAAATATGAAAAGATGCTCAACGACGCTCATAATTGGATAAATGCAAGTGAAAACCACAATGAATATCTCACAAACATTAGGGTGACTCCTGTGAAACAAAATAGACAGGGACAACTGTTGAGGATGTGGAGAAAATGGAACACTTGTGTACTGTTCATGGGATTATAAAACTGGTATGGAAAACCACATGGAGATTCCTCAATTTAAAATATAACTACTTTACCCTTAACACACTTACTTAGTGAATTGGATGTGTTATTTTTTCAAATTCCCAATGTGCTTTCCTCAGTATTAAAATCTGCAGTTTTAAAAACATATTTTAAATACAATGAACAGAGTGAAAGAATTATTCTCAAATAATTATTTTTTGTGTAAGGGGTAGTTTCTAATCTAATGATTTTCTAACCTGGTAGTTCATATTTGACCAGGCAATGGAATTAAAGTGTTTTTTTTAATATAATGAGAGTAAAGTGGTTCATATGGCAGCTTGTCAGAGGCAAATTAGGATAAACTACTTTATAAGGAAATTACTGAAGAAAGAGTATTCCACCTTTGAGATTAGCTCTAAGACAAAAAGTTGTGAAAACTGAGTGAATCCTTAAAGTTAATTTTAGAAGTAAGACAAAGATTATTTCAAAATAATGAAAATGAATTATTAAGGGGTAGGTATGAACTAAAAAAGCTGAAGTAAAAAACTTTCATATTTGAAACTACACAAAACAGAATCTGTTGGTACATAATCCTGAAGTCTTAGGTAGAAAAAGAGATTTGGCATCAGAGTTGATCCTTTGATATTATTCTATATAGGAAAAACTGTATAGTGACTTTGATGAATGTAAGCAATTCTCAAGTATGAAGTATAGTATGTTTGAACTGTTTTTGGTTTTGCGTTTTTAATAAAAATGAGGGGAAAAAATTCATGAAAAAAGGCTAGTTAACCTGTCTTGTGGAACTTAAGATATAGTTATATAAGTATAGTTAAATAAGAAAGGAGGAAAATTTTCCAGTTTAGTCAAATGAGTATATCTATAATCCATAGATTTTTGTATACTTACCTATATATATTTATATTTATTTTTTAAGGGAAATAGATTATTTTCCATTGGGATAATACTAGTGGAGTATAATTAAAGTGATGGTTTCAAGTGCGTGAAATCTAATATGATATCAAAGCAATGTTAAGAATAGATAATATTAAATTAGATATTGTTTTTAAAAAATAGCAATGCATAAAAGGAATATAATATTAAGAAGTTTTAAAATAAAAAATATAAGAAGCCTAATGACAAAAACATTATAAAAAGCCTGGTGATGCGTATTGAGGAGGGCACGTATTGCATGGAGCACTGGGTGTGGTACATAAACAATGAATCTTGGAACACTGAAAAAATAAAATAAAAGTATTTGGGGAAAAGATGCAGATGCAGTACAAAGAAGGGCCACATGTACCCCAATGTTCATAGCAGCAATGGCCACAATCGCCAAACTGTGGAAAGAGCCAAGATGCCCTTCAACAGATGAATGGATCAAGAAGACATGGTCCATATATACAATGGAAAGTTACGCCTCCATCAGAAAGGATGAATACCTAAATTTGTTTCAACATGGACTGGACTGGAAGAGATTATGTTGAGTGAAATAAGTCAAGCGGAGAAAGTCAATTATCATATAGTCTCACTTACATGTGGAGAATAAGGAGAAACATGGAGGACATTGTGAGAGGGAAGGGAGGGATGAATTGGAGGAAATTGGAGGGGTGAGGAACCATGAGAGACTGTGAACTCAGAACCAGGGACTGAGGGTTTTGAAGGGGTGAGGGTGGAGGGATGGGTGAGCCTGGTGGTGGGTATTGAGGAGGGCACGTATTGCCTGGAGCACTGGGTGTGGTACATGAACAATGACTCTTATAACACTGAAAAAATAAAATAAAAGTATTTGGGGGAAAAAAAGTAATTGGGAAGGGAGTAATTGGGCGTAGATAGCAGGAAAGTCAAAAATTTTAGCACAACTGATCAATAAGTAAAATTTATGGAATGTTATAAACATAGTTGAAAAAATCAAGAGATGATTGGATGCCCAGATGTCACTGAGTTTTCAGTAGTTGCTTTAGATTAAAATAAATCTATCTGATGATTGAATGTTCCACAAGGGAGATTTACTAGTTAAGAGAATTAATCCTCCTAGTAGATTGTAATGCAACAAAGAATTTTTCCTACAGTGGAAATAATTTTTTAACAAACTGTGAGAGAGCCTTAAGTCCTTTATAGTAAGTTTTCAGTTCACTGTTAGGGAGAATATTTATTTATTTTTTAGGCTAGTAAAGATAGGAAACTATTTTCCAGCAGCGAACTGGCATGTTATTCTCTTGCCTCTCCTCAAGGCTTTTTTTTTTTTCCCCAAAATACTTTTATTTTATTTTTTCAGTGTTATAAGAGTCATTGTTTATGTACCACACCCAGTGCTCCATGCAATACGTGCCCTCCTCAATACCCACCACCAGGCTCGCCCATCCCCCCACCCCCTCCCCTCCAAAACCCTCAGTCCCTTGTTCTGAGTTCACAGTCTCTCATGGTTCTTCACCCCTCCGATTTCCTCCAAATTCATCCCTCCCCTCCCTCTCACAATGTCC